>OMLF01016416.1:8500-35971 GCA_900302615.1 Holocentrus rufus | reverse complement strand
TGCTTATCTAGTTTACCCAAATTGAGGTATCAAAATAACCAAAACTGGAGTTATGAGGTTTTTGCATAACAGCGAAATGATACTGTATCACCTGCCTATGAAGACGAGTCAAGATTGTCATAATTATAACAATATGCTACTTCCGGTCAAAGATATAAAATAACCCAAATAAAATACCATGTTCACACAATTAAAAACTGTATGAAACTGCTGGCACCTTTTTCATATGAACTGTAATTTGGCAGCAGCCATGTTGAGTCTGGCTTCTTTTTTGGGTATAGCAGAGGAAAATTAAAACATTTTTATCTGTTGCTCTCTGTGTTGAAAATGGAGAATGGGTGAAAGGTAAAGTAGTTATAATGTGCTCGGAATGGGGGAAGCAACAGTAGTAAAGATAGTTGTTTTTGTTTTTTTGCTCAGCCCATAATACAGATGATATTATTACTCTGCTCATAAATCATCGTGGTGGTAGTTACTTCAGTGTTGTATGTGTGCTGCTTGCTTATAGGTTAATGTCTTTGTTAATATGTAGCTTAAACAACAAAGTGCACAGAGCACCAGCACCACCACCACCACCTGAATTTCTAAACAGCTTAAAATTGTGACTGAGGCAGCGGCTACTATTCAAAACAAGAAACTATCAACAAATCCGTTGCAATTTTTGCGACACTTTAATTTCGAAGATAGTACAACTTCCGGTATGACCTTGGCTTTATGCGGCGGGCTTGACACAGCTGTCTTTCATGAATGAACATGATGTTGCATATCGTCAGCAATGCATCGGAAAACCCTATAAAGGGACTTTTTTTTTTAACCAGTTTACCGCTTATTTTAGTCTGGCATAAATCTTAATGAGATAGATCGTAGAATATATCATAGTGACTTGCGTCAAATTAAAGTGGAATTGCAACTGGTAGTGTAACTTTGCTGTTTCCTGGAAGGATAATGAATTAATGTTTTCATGAAATGTTGCTTATATTGTTAGTGGTTTGCCTCATAATGAGAATTATGGCACATGTAGTTTAATGTGTAGCATAGATAGTTAAACCACCTTTTTATTTACCAGCACAACACTGTATATTGCATTCCATTTTATTAACTTATTAACTTTATTAGACTCTGATCTCCCATACAATCTCTCTCTCTCTCTCTCTCTCTCTCTCTCTCTCTCTCTCACACACACACACACACGCACAGAAATGTTTTTTTTTATTATTATTATTATTCTTGGAGCCCACTAGGGGGCAATGACAGGGCTCAGTGTGGGTGACTAATACATTATACCCAGAAGTCTCTGGTGTGTCTCAGCATTGTTTCCTGCATATAATGATGATGCCATCATATGGTCATTATAGCTACGGCAGGTTAATTGATTGATGTTTTCAAGGTCTTACAGCTGCTTACAGCTGCAGCAAAGTGTTTTTCCAACAAGGACATTTGAGTCATCTTGAAAGTCAGGTTTCAGGTCTCAAATATTGAATATTTGTCACAGCTCCAAAATAAACAATAATACATAAACGTTGTTGCCTGGTAAAAGGAATATAGAATGAGTCATGGCTCCTGCATAATACATAAACAAAACCACGTCTAATGAAAATGCCTTTTCTTTAATAATATTCTCAGATAAGGGTCAAATCTAATGAGCCAGATCAATGATTTTCCACTTAGACTAACACCAAGGGATGAGAAGTGTGTGTGTGTGTGTGTGTGTGTGTGTGTGTGTGTGTGTGCTTAGACACACACTCATGCACACCAGAGCCAAGGTAGGGCGGCTGCACCATTAGCCCATTGATGAGGTTTCAGTTTGCAGCCCCACTCCCCTCATAGGAATTCTTACTAAACACATTAAATGGAAAAACTCCATTTAAAGTTCTGAGAGACACTGGAAACAATACTCGGCATTCTAAATGCTTATCACCATTGTGTATTTGACCCCAGTGTGACCCTCAGTGATAATGACATTTTTAAATGATGAAGACTTTCACTCACAGTGCAAAATTTAAGGACCAAAAGCCAATTTACCATATATACTGTATGTATCTGTGACTGTATAACCAGTACTGATGTATTTCAATAGCAAGTGATTACGTATCACAATAATTCAATACCTTAAACATTAGCACATAAATTGCAGGTCAGACTGGGTGAAAAACATAATGGTGTATTGGATTAAAATTTTTTTATTATTGTACACTTTGTGAATGCACTGTACATTACACATACTGAAAACAATAACTTCACAGTATCTAGCAAACGTTGTCTGGTGCACAAGGGTTGATGACGCATTTTAGCATGAATCACAAGTATTGGATAAAGTACACTTTGTGCTCTGCAGCCTGCTGACCGACACAGCCATTATGCCATTTATACTTTAAGTAAAGGTGATTTAAGAAATATTTATTTTCCTTTTTGACAACTGAACCCTTGTTCAGAAGTGCACAAATTAGAGAGATGCACAGCATTTTAGGGCGATCTCCTCATCAGTCCGTTACATGGTGAGCGATAAGAACAGAGACAACAAAATCATGTATACATGCACACAAGAAACCAGATTATTGTGGGTAATCAGGTCATGGCAAGAAATCAGGCAAGTAAGCAATGTAGCCGATGTAGCTAAGTGAACCAAGATTATTTTTGCAACTACTTCAGGTGGTAAATAACATATTCTTCCACTGTTATTGTTAGCTGCACAGTACCATTGCAATTTCACTTGATGTGAAAACAGGGAAAGTAGACCGACTGTTTAAAATAGTTCATTAGTTTTGTATCATAGTTTGTGTAAATTTCACCAGTTTCTGGCATAAAAGACCTAACTACATAATATTTAATATTACTCATACTTTAAAGGAATACTCCAAAATTTGGGGCAAAATACGCTTTTTCCAACTTACCCAGACTGAGACAAGATGTTTGATACCATTTTCACATTTGTATGTCCACTGGACATACAAATGCATTAGCATAAAGCGTTTATGCGTTAGCATAAAGACTACAGGAGTCATTCGTTAAAAAAAAAAAAAACCTTCAGGCAACTCTGAAGCTGTCTTATTTATATAATTTATCAAGTGTATTACACGGTAATGAAATACATATCTTGGAATTAAAAACAAGATTTCAAGTCTTTATGCTAAGCTAGCACAACATGCTAACTATCAGAGCCAAACCAGTGGACGTACAGAGATGAAAATGGCATCGAACATCTTATTAAGTCTGGGTAAGCCCATCATGTTGAAGTAGTTCTTTAACTTGGATAAACCTTGATAACTATATTGCTAATGCACCAGTGTGAAACTCTGCTTCCCTGTCTCTCTTCATCTTCAATCCCTGTTTGTCAGCCCTTTTCCTGCCCTGCAGTTCCTCTCTCCTTCTTTCCCACCCCTTAATGTCTCTTCCTGTCCTCTCCTTAATGATTTCCTCTTCCAGTCTATAATCCTAAATACTCTTTTTCAAAAGTTCAGACCCTCTCCTCCTTTCCAACTGGTCCTCCCACTAGCACAGAGCTTTGCCAGTATCCTCCAAGCTTCGCTTTCCAAACATGACTCTGTCTCATAACTGCTGCATCTGCTTTCAGTCAGACCTCCTGGATCTCCTGGCAGCATGACTCCAAAGCCTCCCGTCTGTCTCCCCTTCTCTCCTGGCAGAGGAGTGAAGTAACTGGTAGGAGAGGAGGATGAACGGAGGCCACCAACTTGTGCTGTACAACCTTACTGGAGCAGTGGTAGGTAATTTAAAAAAAGAGAGAGCAGATTTAAAGTGTTTTTTCAAAGCCATAGTCCCCATAATCAGGGGATGAGGTTCCCTTTGTTGCATTTTGTTTCAGTCATGTTTTACATGAAAAAGTTCAAACAAAATCCACAGGGGACCATTTTCTTCATTGCCCAGGAATTTGACACAGGTAGGAACTTTGTTTAGGGGTAAAACTTGCCCTTAACCCATGGTTGATATTATGTTTAAAGGAATACTCTGATTTTTTGGGCAAAATGTCCTTTTTCCAACATAACCAGACTGAGACAAGATGTTTGATACCATTTTCACCTCTGTGTGTCCACTGCTTCGGTTCCTATGTTTAGCAGACCTTGTTAGCTTAGCATAAAGACTTGAAGTCTACAGAAGTCATTAGCCTAGCTCTGTCAAAGTGAAAAAAAAACCTTACAGCAACTCTGAAGCTGTCTTATTTGCAATGTATCATGTATTTTAAACACATGTGTTGGGTTTTTTAAATGAAGGTCATTTTAGGAGAAGTGAGAAGGTAGAGACTATATGCTCAGCTGTTAAAGTTCCTACCATCTAACATCTCCTAAAACAACTCCAAAATTGCCCATTGCAATCAAACTCTTGTGCTGTCAGCCTGTCTGGTCAGTTGAACTTGTAATGCTCTGGTCACAAGCCTCCCCAGCTAAGCTTTAAGCTGTAGCCACAAAATAGCACTATAACCTTTATTTGAAGCATCTTCTCATGATCAGTTTTTTCCTCCATTTAGTTTTGAATACATATGACAAGTGCACAAGTAACCATTTTATCTCAAAATAAATTTTGAGCATGCATAAAACCAACAGTCAATGCACTTCACTGCTACATCAAGTGGATTTTTTAAAAACATGATAACATTTTATTGCTATTTCTCTCATTTCTTTTAAAAAAGGCATTTTAAAGGTTTAATGTCAGATAAATAAATGCATTTTTATTTAAAGGCGAAGAGTGCCTTGTTTTTTTTTTAAGATTCCAGTGAAAACCTCTACCCCTTTCACATTTCAAAGAGAGATGTTATGCAAGGCTACCTGAATGTAGCTCTTTTATTTTAGAAAAGTCCCGCTGCTGCTTTCATGTGCACGTATCCTTTTAAGTGTGAAGTCATTAAAGCAAACAGAATATGGCACTGAGCATGTAGACTGATGTAAAAAAGAAAAAAAGAAGCACCTTGCCAAGAATACTGTTTTGAATGGGCGACTTGGCTTGGCTTCCTGCACCAGATGACACTGGAAATCGACACATCTGGGCTTCTGGCTGGGATTATGGCTCATCCATCGCTGATATGATTGCTTCTCATTCTAAGAAGTTTCGACATAAGACAGAGGGCTCATCTCCATTAACCCCAACCGCGGCTCCCTGCCGTGCGGCTCTGCCAGAGCTTGGCGCTGGCTTGCCTATAAACTTTGGACACACAGACAAACAGCAGAAATGGGTCGCGCAAATGGCTCGGTGTAAAAATAACCCGATTACAGCCCACACGTTGCCATCGATGTGAACAGACTGGATATTTACATAATAAGCTTAGCCGTGCAGTCAGCTTTACACCAGCCCTCCAAGAAACCGGCTCCACTTTGCGGAAGCAATAGGGTCCCTGCCATCTGTGTTGAGAGTCAAGAGAGAGTTATGCAGGAAATGTGTGCATGTGTATGTTTGTGTGTGCGCGTGCACTTGTGTGGACACATACTGCATTTGTTTCCACTTGACAGTGTGCATGAGCTTGCTACCACATACAGTGTGTGCATATACCGTGTATTTCAATGTCCCACAAACAGTGCATCTTTATATATGCGTGAAAGCTTTGCGTTGGAATATTTATTCCTTATGAACCGTACAAGATTTGTGGTTAGATTGCATAGCTGTTTCATAGTATGTATACAGGAGGTGCAGTCAGTAAAGGCATGAATTCAGACCACTGGGGAATCATCCATGTCTCCGCTTATATTTTCCATTTCTCCTGGGCTTCATTGCCCCATGTATACAATAACTACAGTATATAATGTCAGAGACAGGATTTAGTTACTTTGAACACTAAAGCATATGTACTAACTGAAATTTCCACAATTAGGGATGCAGTGGAGGGCAAATCCTCCTGAACTGCGTGCCAAAGAGGGAGATTGGCTAAGTTATAGCCAATATAAGTTTCAAAATAATTTATGTAAACTAACATATTAAAGAAAATTATTTAAAACACCAACAGAGCTGTAGGTATGTAAGTGTGGGAATCAGTGGTGTCTGTGTATGCATGCGTGAAGTGTGGATGGAGGAGTATTGGACCAATGTGTATAAACACCCAAACTGGAACAAACTGGTGGAGACCTATACCAGCCAAGGAGAGAGAAGAGAAAAATCCGTGTGTTTGACTAGACAATATGGCCTTGCCGCAAGCTGCCCCGGGTGAAACACATTGGCTGACGGCTTGCCCCAGCCCCGCCGGCTACGTTCCTGTCAGGTAGAGGACTGGCCCTCAAGCAGGCAAGAGTAGGTCATCACACCGTGTACACACCTTTAGAGTTTACCTGCTTTTTTATACTGGTATCTTTATGATGTAAATAAACACCTATAAATTAATTCCCTGAATAAAAAATGAATTTTTATTTTTATTCATAGCTGTGATAGTTTCTGACAATCAGCAGCTGGAGATTGTAATTTACCCAGCTTTTGATCTCAGGTGTTACTAATCACATTAATGAAGGTTCTGTTCTTTTTAAGTACAGTACAGTAACACCTGAGCTTACCCACTATTTCATGTTAAAATTGCTGCTGTGAAAAAGGTCTACCCTACCATTGTCAGATAAAGTCATGAAATTGAATCATATAAGGCACTCTCATGCTATTAATATGGTTCATTTGTCTGATTGGACGTTTTTGTAAACGCCAATTACTGCTTCCCCTTTTCCAAACCGCTTCCTAAGTTTCGTAAACTGTACCAGGCTACAAGAAGAATATTATTTGTTTTTATGGTAACATCAAGCCGCCGCTAAGGGGACTGTTCCCCCAACATGGGGTGAGCTCAGCCCTGTTATTTTTGCAGTACATCTTTCACCCCGGGTGGAAAGTTTCTGCCCCAGGCTGAGATGAATTTGAATCTGCTTGCATGCATACCCTAAGGTGTGAAACCATCTATAGCCACCTAACTGCCATTATTGGAGAGTGCCCATGTATGTACATGTTGTACCTCCTTAACAGCTGCAGCAGTGCCTCCCCACGGATCTGACAGAACATACATGTGTAAGCCTCACGGCAGAAATGATCAAAGCTAATTCACCGCGCTCCAGGGTGGTGGTTTTTTGGCAGGTTGTGGTGGCTATGTAATGCAGAGGCTCTGCTCTGCACGAGAAATCTTTACACCCTTACTGTATATGGCAAATATTCGTACCATGCCGCCACCCATTGGCCAAAGCTGATCTGTGCCGCAAAATCGGAAGTAGGTCGTTTGGCGCTGTTGGCAAACTCTCTCTCTCTGACACGCGCACACGCTAACACACACACTCTCACGCTCGCTCTCTCTGAGTCAGTGTGGCCAACAGTTTCTTTTTCATAACTTGCACTCGTGGGAATCAGGCGGCCTCGTGCCATAACAGATCTGTTAATAACTTCAGTGGGAGAAACTGAGAGAGGAGGTACCACACTAAACATGGTAATTGCCATTTACCAGCTCCTCCACCTCGCGCGCAAACTGCAGCTTGCGTAGTTGCCCCTGCAGCACGTTCTGTGCAATGGTCAGCTGTGAGGCAAATAGTTACAAAGTATGCGACATGTGCGTTTTAACTGCTTTACGCATCTGTCATATTGATAATTGCTGCGTAAACAACTCTCAAGGATCCAGTGATATTAGCAGCAGCACCAGAGTTTGCATTTCCTGCAGAGAAAAGATACATGAAGAGTATAAATTACTGCCACCAATACATTATTCATTGTTAGTGTAATTTTTCTTGAAATGTTGTGGTGGAAGAAGGAGAAGAAAGATCCTTTGCATAGAGAGAGAGAGAGAGAGGGAGAGGGAGAGAGAGGGGGAGAGAGAGGAAAGCGCTGAGCGGTGTGTTTGCCGACTGATCTATAATTTACCAGTCAGGGTCTAATGATATCTGCACCATTCTTCGTCAAGTGTGTATGTGTGTGTGTGTGAGAGACAGCATGTGAGGGGGAAAGCGAGAGAGAGTTTGTGTGTTTGCAATAAAGGAATAATAAGTTGTTTATGACCTGTGACACAGGGGAAATGTATAGGTTGAGAGTGACTAATGTGCCGTACGACCTGTATGTTGTATCATGTCGTATGTGCAGCGCAGCTCGCGTTGAGGTGGAAAACTCGGTGATGCATCAGCCACCTCCAGAGCTGTTGTGTGCGGCGCTGAATGAATGCTGAACGATGCAAATTCAGCAGTGAGGGGAATGCTTGGGCAGAAAGATGAGTAGTGCACTTACCACCCTACTTTGAGCAATTATGATTGATTATAGCTCTCAGAGGCGCTTCTCACACCGGCCTCATGCAGGGACAAAATGGGCTCTTAGCTTTGGGCAAAGGACCATTTCAAATATACCTGTCACGGTTAGCAACAGAGTCCACGCTAGGTCAGCCTAGGTGATTTTTAAATCAAAACTGGAATGGACCATCCAATCAGTACAAATTACCCCTATAGTGTGAACAGATTCTAGACTGGACCTGAAGACTTCATACCAGTTGAAAACCCATGAGATTTTTTCTACTTTAACTCTTTCTGGGTGAATGGGGAAATGTCCTTAACTGGGTGCAATCTTTCATCCTCAACTTTGACCTGAAGAGACAGAGTGCAAATGAAGAGTTAATTTGCATAGACATTGTCATTCCTAAGAATGAATAAATAAATTTGTCACAATATTGCTTATGCATTAGCCTAATAGTGTGCTTTTTTATTGATATTATCTGGGGGGAAAAATCTGTTTTTTGCTAATGAACCCTGACAAGCAAGAAAAAATGTCCAAAACCAGCTGTGTGGGGAGGACTCAGTGTGTCAAATATCCAATTGTCAGTTTTAGCTAAGATAACATTAGCTATATAGCAGTAGACTCAGCAATCTTTAGAGTATAAAACTGTTGCTAGGAATTTGGATAATTTGCAAGTTAGCTTGTAACTGTAACCCTGGAGAATTCATTTGGTTTCATTGATAGGCCTGGATTCCTCTCCTCTCCAGGTGTGAACCAGTTCTGTAGTAACCTACTTGAGCTCAGACTCAAGACGTTTTTTTCTGTTGTCTTGGACTTGTCTCAGACTCGTTGGTATTTGCACTTGGATTTGTCTTGGACTTTGCTATTGGGCTCAGTCCAGCAATACTGTATTCCTCAAATAAAAGCCAGTACTCCAGTGAATTGTTTTGTCTTAGCAGAGTGTTAAGTATAATATCAAGTATAATTGCTATGTGAAATTGCTATACTTGAAGCAAATAATATGGCTTAGTTTGATCCTACAGTGTTACACTGCACTTTTTGATCATTACAAATCTTAAAATAGAAGATAGTATCTCTCTAGTATCACAAAAAATATAAACAGATATGTAAGCAGTCTTGAAGAGGACTCTTTTTTTCTGTCTTGTCTTGTCTTCAGTCTTGACTCGATCCTGACTAGTCTTGGTCTTGGACTCAATAAAGCTGGTCTTTACTTATAGGAAATCTGTTTCAGCCTAACACACGCACCTTTCTCCTATACAATCCTCCTGCACACAGTGTCCTTAAATCTTTTTCTGACCCTAGTTCTCTAAGGTGACAGAGTTTCTGGTCAATGAGCAGAGGCATGAGTTTGAATCATCCCTCTGATATTCATTTAATTGGCAGTTTCATTAAGATTCCAAACTTTTCAGACAGCCTGTAGTGACTGCTGATGCTGATGATCCAGGAATTAATGCTTATTCTACTGTTCACTGTAAGTTGCTCCAAATATAAGAGCCAGCTAAATGCGTAAAATGTAAATGTAAAACATAATGGGCTAAAAGCTCCTAGAGCCAAGAATAATCCTGGGCTGAAAATATGCCATGGGAAAACTATTATTCTGCTGATATGTCTCAGATAATGAATGGCCAAATTAAAACAAAGGTGTTATGAAATTTGAGGGCTTTAGAAATGTTAATTGCAGGTCACTGGAAGAAAAACGCCTTGGGCTTTCAAAAGCAATATATCTCCAACAGTTAAGAAACATTTTTAAGATCTATTTCTTGACGAGAGGCTGCATACTGAATTACCCGACTCGTCTCATCAAAGGCATAGCAGTATTTTTTACGCAGCTTTGTTGAATACTAAGTTCTGATTGGGCACTGAGGCAATTCTGAGGACTGTTATTTCTGAATAACAGCTAGACCACTGTTTCACATCAAGTCATATCACACCACAATCTCTGTTTACCATCGCCATTATCTCACAACAACATACCAGGGCGCTTAGAACATTCCGCCATCTGGTAAAAACCTTGTATCTCCAAAATGTAAACTTTTACACGAGAAAGAAAAGTGGCCTTGTTTTCAGCTTGTCATTTTTGGGAGTTGATCCAATGGAAACGAGAAGTTTCATAAGCACAAGGTTTGTTGAATGTTCTCCTTCCATAGAGGAGCATGTAATCCTTCAACTAAAGTGAAAACAGAAAGGAAGGAAGGAAGGTCTTCACATGACAACAGCAATATATTACATTCCCTGTTGCTGGAAGTTGGAAGCCTATGGAGGCTTCACAGATAGATACATTCATCATATATGTGTACATAAGGGTAAGGCGGCATTTATGTGTTTTGTGTGAGTCCCTGCCTGTTTGTTCATCTGTGCGTACTGGTTCATTCATGCATGCCTATATGTATATGTGTGTGTGTGTGTGTGTGTGTGTGTGTGTGTGTGTGTGTGTGTGTGTGTGCGCGTGCGTGCGTGTTGTCAGAGGGTGATCTGGCATCATCAGCTCCCAGTAAAGAGCTCCAACATGTGTCATTTCCTGGCAACCCCCCCACATGTGACACTATCACAGGAAGTTCACCCTCTGCTTCTTGACCCTGACTCACCAACAAAATTGCCAGATTGGCCTGAGTGTGACATGGTGTGAAAGGAGGAGGCATGTGTGTGTGTGTGTGTGTGTGTGTGTGTGTGTGTGTGTGTCTTTTCATATAATTGTTTCTGAAAGGAATATGCCAATGTTTTGGGCGAAATACCCTTTTTCTGACTTACCCAGACTGAGACAAGCTGTTCGATACCATTTTCATCTCTGTGCGTCCACTGGTTCAGTTCCAATACATTTCCTGTTAGCTTAGCATTAAGACTTGAAGTCTACAGGAGTCATTAGCCTAGCTCTGTCAAAGTGAAAAAATAAACCTTACAGCAACTCTGAAGCTGTCTTATTTACACAATGTATCATCTGTGTTACACAGTAATAAAAAAGACATCATGGAATTTAAAAAAAAAACCCAAATAAACAAGGAACTACAGCCAATGAATACATATGCACATATGCACCATGTAACTTTTTTATTTTTTTATTCCAAGACGTGTTTTTCAAATACACAATACATTGCATAAAAAAGACAGCTTCGGAGTTGCTGTAAAATGTATTTTTTTCACTCTGACAGAGGTAGGCTAATGAGTCCTGTAGACTTCAAGTCTTGATGTTAAGCTAGCATGTAATGCTACCTATGGGAACTGAACCAGTGGATGTGCAGAGGTGAAAATGGTATCAAACATCTTCTGGATAAGTCAAGAAAAACAGTATTTTGCCTAAAATGTTGGAGTATTCCTTTAAAAATACTCCTGAGCATTGCACCTAATGTTACAACACAGGGTTATAAAACCACTATGTACATTGGCCTTTTATTATGAATCAGATTATAAATCCAGCCAGTGTCGCTCACTTCTGGTATGATGGATATGATAAAGTTTGAGTGATTGCATATTAGCTGTAGAATTGATCAGTGCTACCTTGGTTGTCCAACCTGATTTGATTGTAATGGGACATTTTGATTATATTCCATATGTTTTAAGAAATATTATTATGATGCCTGGTTTCAATGGAGGATTTGAATGTCTCATGGTCTAAATGCTGTTTCCGAGGCCTGACAAGAATAAAAAATATCTCGGAAACACTGATGCCTCATAGTTATTGGAATATTTGCATGAAAGATCTTAAATATCACAGGTGCTGGCTGTTAGGAGCTTAACCACATTAATTTCCATCAAATTTCCCTTTAAGAAACTTCAAAGTGAGAAAAAAACATTACAGCAATATTTTTTCCATATTGTACAACAGTGTCACATACATATTAAGTGAAATATTCAAACCCGGGATGCCACTGTTTTATGGCTGCAGAATTTCATCAAATAGAATGTATCTATTTGTGCAACATTTCATACACATTTTCCTCTACTCCCACAGGACATATTTGGTGTCTTTGGAAACATTGGGATCTCCACTAGAATTTAAAATGCAGTTCTGTGGGTTTGAACAACGCTCAGACGCACAACAGTGGTGAACCCACTGTTGGGACCTGCAGGGCTGGGGATTAAACTGCAAAAATGTCAGTCATATTGATTTTAACCCCGGCAAGAACCACAGAGATAACGCCGTGACCTCTCTTCGGTTTGTTGTTTCAGGTGTCATCTTGGGCCTAAACCTATGTGACATAATTTTCATCATTGGAAAAAATGGTGGGAAGTGGCTGGTGGTTGATTTCAGGGCCATGGAGGAGACGGCCGCTGGTCTTGGATTGCACCATGTGTTTGAAGGCGACAGGACCGAGAGGAGTCAATTTCAGACCGTAGATTTATCATTACGCAAGTCCAAGCAGGTTGCTGGATTAGGTGAGGATTGGTGAGAGAGCAGCCTTTTATCCCCCATTTGGGCTGTTTGGGTTCTCTTGAACACACAGCACAGGTCAGCAGTCACCTCCAGAGGGATGATGAGTTGGCCTTGATGAACAGCTCACGGCGTGAAGCGGGGCGCGTCGAAATGCCACGGCAAATAAATTTTCCGCCGTGGACTGACCGCTGCTGTTGGTATTCTGCGTGGCAGCAGTGCAGGGTTCAAACAAATCTATCAAAACTGTATTCATGATTGGGAGATGTATTCATCTGGAAGGTCAGGCATGTCGAAAACAGACAGCTGAAGATATTTTCAGATCAGCTATACAGTATACTCAATGCTGTGAAGATAAAGAGTGTCCACAAAACAAGCAAAGCCATCCCATGTTAGCTTAGCGCTGGCTCTTTATCTCCCCCGTTTATTTATTTGTTTCTTTCTGCTAATCTGGTTACATGCAAAGGGAGCGAGGCACGGCAGCCCTAACTGAATTGTCCTTTGTGAGGAGATGGAAAGGGAAGGTGGGGGTGGGCGGCACAATATAGGCAGACACGCTGCTGATAACATCAATCAGTGTTTGTGGAAGGGCGATGATGCACCCAGGGGTTTTTGTGTTTTTTTCCCTGTGGGACCTCAAGCTGCTTTCCCATCCTGCGCCACGATTTTTCTCTTTGCTCTCTCAGTCTGTGCTGTGGGTGGGAATTAGACTAATTTCATCAATACACAGCCCCTTATCCACCAATGTGTGTGTGTGTGTGTGTGTGTGTCCCTGCATGTTTGTGTTTCTGTGTGTGCTTCTGCAGGCATGCTTGTCCATGTGTATTAACTTCATGGGCTTGATGGGCGTGCTGCGTTCATCATCATCGCTCCCCATTACCCAAGCAAAACAGTAATACTTTACGCTAACAATGTTAAATTGCTCTCATTCTGTTTTGGCCATCGCTCTCCACTGGTGGCCTGCTGCCAAGCCAGAGCTACCCGCCATCAGCTTGCTATCTGACTATCAATGCCTTGCATGATATCAGCATTATTATTCATTCTACCTGGTATGGAGCTGCAGCGCATGGGTGGTTAAGCTTTATCTGAAGCTATCATAGCCGATCTATAGAGCGCTGCAATCAAAGGCTAATAACCACGCAGGAGCCCAGCCAGTCGATGGACAGCCAAGTGGAATTGAATTATCTGATGTGGGCGTTTACGATTTCTCTAGATGGCTATTGAGCAGTGCAGAGAGCGGCGCGGCGGGCGCGGCGTGGGGGACGGCATATTTGCCCTGTGGGTGCCGATCGGTGAGGAGGGTCACACACCCACGCAGTGCACTGAGAAACACATATGAATAAACATGTATAGCCTAGGGCTTGACTGAAATGGGTTTTGAAGGCCAATACCGATGCTGACATTTATTTGGTTGCAGTAACTAATAGCTAATATTGCCTGACAATATACAATATCTTTGAATTTGACAATTGATGGCAAAAAAAAGGAAAAAAGAAATCAGTATTTCAGCATTTTGACTTTATTCTTGTCTCTGAAACTGCATTTAGTTTCAGTGGGGCGCTAAAACACTCCTCTGAAACCTAGCGTACAAAAAAAAGTGTTATATTGGTTTATTATGCAATAACTGTATATTTTGTAACAAGAGATAAATGTCATCCTGATATTTTAGCAAATGCATAAATTGGTGATAGCCTACGGTTTCCACTTTCTCTGTTTAGACACTAGTCCTCCACTACCACGTTCTTTGGATTATTATTAGATAAAAACAACATGGGTGATTTGTGAAGTCAGAGGCGAGACAGCATGCCCCACTTATGAAAAGTCTTTGCATTTGTGTGTGCAGTGTTATTGTCTTTCTCCTTTATTCTCTCTCTCTCTCTCCATCCCAGACAGCCTTTTTGATTGAGATCATGCTGTCATCTGTTCTCAGTGTTACTCACACTCAGAAATGGGACACGTCCCTCCCACTGCAATCTGTCTGTGTTAGAGAGCTGACTTTGGGGAGGGACTCTGGTCACTTTGAACCTCTCTCCCTCTCTCTCTCTCCCTCTCTCTCTCTCTCTATCTATCTCCACCCACTCATCATTTGGTGCCCAGATGGAGCCGTTGCAGGCGAGGGAAGGTTTAGCTGTGCACCCTACTTTTTGCAGAAAAGTTTGCTGCAGGGCAGAGAGAAAATATCAATGAACACCTTCAGCAGTAATCCGTGGCGTTGTGTCCAGCACAGCAAGCACATTAACACAAAACCATAGCCTTGCATTTAAGTAGAAAGTTTGACCACTAAAGTCTGATTTTGAAAAGACAGCAAAAAACCCACTTACTCAACTAAATCAAATAATTTGTTGCGTCTGTGTAATTCAACGATAATAGCAAAGGTTTTCTATTCTGTTAGAATGCATATGTAAGTTGCAATTTCATAGGTGGCTTATGTCACTGTAAATACCATCATTATCAATATTCTGCATTAAAGGTGCACTTGGCAAGATTTTATGTCAAAATTCTGATGTCTTATCAGAATCGCAATGCAGTGTTTCTTTCATTTAGTTTTCTTTGCAAGTAGGTGGCTTTTATTTTAGTCTTCTTATTGCAAATTACACTGTGTAATAGTGTGAAGTTCTGGATCAATTTCAGATTAATGAGTCACCATTAGTGGCCTAAATACATTACCCTCAGCTACAGTATTTTTTACTGCTTCCATCGCATGTTAAAATGCACGCCCTCTTTATGTTGAATCGTGTCATTTTCTAGAGTGGATGTGATTACTAAAAGGTCTTAGCGCTGACTTAAGCATTCAAATCAAATAAGCAAATAAGCAAAATCTGTGAGTAGTGGATGCATGACTGTAATATTTGTGATTCAGATTGAGCATATTCCCTCATGAACACAATAAAGTGTGGTTGCTTAATGCATTTATAGCACTTGCTTCACATTCATAAATGCAGCAAATGGTATGTGCTCGTGTCTTTATTTGTATGGCACTTGAAAGCATGCTCAAAGCAATACAAGTGCCTGACTAGCAACAGTTTGGTCCTTTGCAGCTCAGCTGGTAAAACCTGTTATCATAAATGCCTGTGGTTTACTCTCAACAGGAGATAGCCACGTTGAAAATGCATGTTGTTCTTTGGATGAGGGCACCTGGCTCAGCGACTGCAGTATGACATGGAGTGGATGATGCGCGGAAGAAGTTGTCAGCTGCGGAGATTCCATTTGGTTCTGCATGTTGTAAATGACAACGGAGGCTGGATCGGAGGGAATGCCATCAGGGAGGAATTGGGCAGGTCGGATTGGATTACATGTGATTTCCATAACACATCCTCGCTCACTTTCTTTACAGGCACATCAGCTCACATTCCCAGGACTCCAGACTCTAACAGTAGGTGCAAATTACAGCGCCGGGCAGTGCAGTTTATGTTCTTGGGGCAAAACAGTGTGGTACAGCATATGTTCTCCTCACTCGCCAGCATACAAGCGTGATTACAGCCAAACATCTGGCTTCGGAGGAATAGAGCACTCTCAACTCTTGGATGGATAAGCAGGGTCACCTCAGGACATCTTGAGTATTTGCCATGCAATATGTTTTCTTACACTGATAATATTTGTAGCACTTTACTTGAGGTGGTACTGTAACGGCACTACAGTAAGAATACACTTTAACTGAATGGCATCTATTCAAAGTTTAACTCAGGTTTATATAGCACTTTACAGAGCATGAAAAAAATTGTCAACACACACACACTTTTATCAGTACCATGTGAGGCAGCTGGATATTAAAAGACTATTAGTAGTAGTGAGTTTTTCATTTACTTAACAATGGTATGAGGTGATATGCCAAGCACAATGCCATGACCCCTTTTGGCCATGGGGTGCAAAAGTTAGGCGCTTTTTCCTTGGCCAATGACCAACCTTCCTCAGGATCTACTCATAATTATCATCATGCATTTCAAGTAACATGTTACTTAAATATCTAAATTCCAAGCAAAACTCAAAAGTCACGCTCATGACTAACTCCAGTTTTAAATGGAAAATCCTCCTTAAAATAATCTCAAACAAGAGCTACTAGAGATGTAATCTCAATAGAGACACGTGCAGCCATGTCTGTCTCTTTTTCCACAACCAGTATAACCCTCACTCATGTATCGCTCTCTCTGCCTACATGCACAACCCACAGATGAATGAAGTTCAGGGTGGTCAAAAAGTATTCTGGGAAATGTAGGAATCCCTCACTGAAGCATAATTGGAGGAGGCAGATCAATGTGGTAAGAAAATTACCACATTGATGATATTCAACAACATTACAGTTTTCTTTGATTACACAAGCTGTTGTAGTGAATCTTCTATAGTGAACGTCTTGCTCTTTCAGTCTAGCTTAGTTCCATTTCAAGTTTAGCTACTGGAAGACTGCTATGGCACCGCATACTTGATAAAAGATGTATTTTGTCATAAGTCTGAGAACAATAATTTAGTCAAACATGACTGCAAAATATCTTAAAGACAATTTATTATGAAGGAAGTATGGTTTGTCAGCTAGACTATATCATATACTTTGTCATTGAGATGCTGCTGCAGTCATAATGTATTTGAAAGAATTCCAAGTATAGCCACTTTTGTAAAAACCGGGATGAAAGAGACAGTACCTTGAACCATGTGTGAACTTTCTTTTTTTTATGCAAGGACGATGTTTCACAGCGCAGCCTCAAGGGCACATGATTATTTTCATTTTTTGAAGACAGTTACACACAGTGTTTCAACACTGACAGGGTGAGATCAAGTGAACAAGCAAACACCTTGCAAACACTCTGCAGTATTTGTTATGTAGCGTCCAACTTAGCTTCCAGTGGAAAATATCAGCAAAAGCTCCACCTCATCAAAAGTTTTCCTCTTCTGACAAATATGGAAGGGATCATAAAACAACAGGTCCTCTGTTGACTTGGTCTTCATTTATTTTTATCTCTCCTCTGGGCAAAATATTTGATGTACACTCCAAACGTGCTGAAAAGCTAATATTCTGGCCATTGCTGCTGCTGCTTGTGCCTCATTGAATTGGAGAATATTGGAAACTTTTAAGATGACAGTGAGCCTGTGAGAGCAATAATAATAAACCTAATCTCAATACGCAGGAATAAGTTACAAAGCCAACACTATAAAAGACATTTACCCCCTTTGGGTTCTATCACTCGCTCAAGGCGACAGTGGCCAGGAGGAAAAAAATAGAGACTCATCATCATCAATAAAAAGCTAATACACTTGCAGTTGTGTTGAAATGCCAATTATAGGGGGGACATGAAGATTTTTATGGAGTCTGAGTATAGTGTAGCATAAAAATCAAACTGATGTGAATGCCCTGGGGAAGTGTTTTTATGTCTATACCTGGTGAAACCTTGAAAAATTGGACACACTAGGGGGGTTAGAGGTGTTATCAACCCCAGACACTCTGCTGGAGGTTGTCAGAATGAGTCCCATCTTCCTCCACTTCTGTGAGCCCTGGAGAATATTTTCACTGGGGATGCGGTGCACTTACAGCACAAAGTAATTGAGTAGAACTTGATTCAAGAAGCGTGGCACCGGGTAGGAAATGTTACTGTATGTCTCAGAGGGAGGTCAGCCGAGGCAGTTTACAATTTAGCTCGATATGTGCAGCGCAGTGTAACTCTGCCCAAAAGTAGAAAAGTGAAACGATGGGAAATTTTTCCTGAATGGATTTCTGCGAGTGAGATATTGTTCCGTCAGGCCACATTGATGTTGCAGTGCAAACTCCAGCTCGGCTCTTTGCCCTCCCCTGGTTCTCCAAGGGCAAGCGAATCGTAAATCTAAGCGGGAGGGTTGGATAGCAGTGGTATGATACTCAGTCCTGTCAACAGCCCTGTCCTGTCTTTGACTTATAGCTAACAAACCCCTGATGAGGTTTTCATTGACCTGCTGTCACCGTC
This sequence comes from Holocentrus rufus, assembly GCA_900302615.1. Classification (NCBI taxonomy): domain Eukaryota; kingdom Metazoa; phylum Chordata; class Actinopteri; order Holocentriformes; family Holocentridae; genus Holocentrus; species Holocentrus rufus. The sequence goes on along the minus strand of OMLF01016416.1, from coordinate 17,506 downwards.
TCATCTCACCCCTCTCTTGATCTCTTTCGTTCTCTCTTGTCTGCCCCCTTAGCGTCTTCTCGTTAGTAGGGTTTCTATGATCCGGTCACCACGTAACAGCTACCTCTAACCCTCATGCTGTCATTGCAAACACAGTGTGAACGCTCTTCTTATCTCCCCACGTCTCAGTAAGACGTTCCACAACATTTCCATCATCATGACAGTCTCCGGTGATCAAGCGGTCCGACATTCTCATTGCGTCATCTGCGGGTTTGGAACGTCCACATATGTATCCTTGCTCATAGCTGCGGGCCCGCTAGGTTAATTGCACCACTCAAGGGTATCACCGCCATCAAACTGCTTACTCCGCATATGACTGATGGGTCCAACAAGACAATGAAGAATGCGAATACATTCAGAGCCCCTTGGGGTGAACAGGAGGACACGGTGAAGAAATTAGGCTATAGATCCATTCAAAAGTCACACAAGAGAGCTTCATCTGCAGCAAGGTGGCAATAGCTCTTTGTAGAAACAACCTTGGAACAGGGTAAAACTGGAAGTGCATGTTAGCCAGGTACACCAAGGTTATATGGTGTTGTTTACAGGCTGAGAGGGACCTTTGTGGCCTCTCGTTCAATGCTTGCTATCACTCTATAGTAACCTTGTCCTTGACTTCTGTAACCAAAAACCGGGTACGCTTTTGATGTTGCAAGAAAGCCTCCAGCTGAACCCTCCCATGAGAGGTAGTCCTAAATCGAAATGACACATTGCAACAAAAAGAGAGTCAAATTGGACAGCTCCACGTGGTGCATAAAGGATTTAAGACTTGTACCACAACCGTTGATGTTTTGAAAGAGCACACGGTGATTCGGCGATTTGCCCACTAATGGCTCATAACAAAAGTAAAGCTGGAAAACACACTTGTCCCATTTATTTGCCTTCACCCTTACAAGTAGTTTTGACATTTATGACATTGCTATTATCATTATGCTTTTAAGAGGCGCACACACATTCTTCATGATTAATTCATCATATTACTCAATAAATAACCCAACAAATTATAACTACCCTCCAGCCCCTCCACAGACTTGGAAGCTTGACCCCTCTCATAAAAGTACTGTACATCTTTGACTAGTCACATGAATAAACCATTTTTGTTGGTCAGTGAGTATGTGCATAAATGTTAATTTGGTGAAAAAAGAAGAAGTTGATGTGTCAAGTATCCTCTTCTCATCATACTGACTAGAAAGTGTTCTCTCTCCTTCGCGGTAAGGTGCTCTGTTTATCCATCTGGTGCTGCAGCCTGGGCCAGTTGGCCAACCGGCTGATGACTGGATATCTAGACATGGAGAGAGAGAGAGAGAGAGAGAGAGAGAGAGAGAGAGAGATGAAAAACCAAAGACTCATAACCAATGACGCAGCAGTGAATTATGACCTTCAGTCATTAATAATAACAAGGCATTACAACCACCTACGTATACATTTAAAAACACTGTACATTCAGAAAAAACATTTACTTTCCTCCGTTACCTTAAAATACCTTATTCTTACAACTTAGATCAGTTTTATGCTTTGGTATAATTTATGCTTGTATGCTTTGAACTGAGGTTTTAAATCCCCAGTAAAAAATGGGAATTGTATTATTTAGTATTAGGCTGTTCTTGAGCACTATTTTCATCATCCACCAAGATTTGAGAGTTGCTGAAAGTCAATAAATGTAATAAAATGGAGGTTTTGCATTTCCAGGGTAAAGATATTGTTACCACTCTGGGAAGACTAACCAACTGCAGTGAAAATGTCTTGTTTGTTGGGACTAGCGCTCCAACAAAATAAAACGTACACAGGCTTGCAGTAGCAGAGTTGACATGAAGACGTCCGTGACTAACACCATCACCAGCTGAAGGGTCAAATCAGATTGAGGTGCTTTGCTAACCCTTGTCCCAATTGATATAATACTCGGCATGCCGTGCTAATAAACTGTTACTACTGTTTACTGAGGCTAGTGAGGCAGTAGGTGCAGTCAATCAAAAATGGGTGGGAGGAAAAAAACTGAGGTTGTGCTCCAAATGGATCACCACCACTCTTACATGTGAAAGTAGTTTATAATTCCTGGCTAAACCACTGGTTTGACTCAGGAGAAATCAATTGATAGGCCTCTCTCTAGAAAAGACTTAACAGTTTCATTATGTTTTCAACACCAAATGATGACAGAAAAAAACATTTTATTGAAAATTTGCATATTTTAGTTTATCACCCCTTTTACATTTACGTCAGTCTAATCAGGGTGGGTTGGTCCTCAAATTTTGAATAGAAACATTTGACTCGGCACCTGTTCTGACCTCGGCTTTAATGGTTTCTTCCTCTATACAAGAGCTAAGATGTGTTTGTGAGTCGCTTTTATAGGAGGATTCAGTCTATGTGAAACTCATAATTCAGAGAATTTTCTTAGAATTTCACCATGAATTGAATTGACAGAAGTACAGTAGGAGGAAGGCGAGAACTAACAATTAGACTGTGATGTGATTTAGTTTTGCTACACAGCTTTGAATGTACTGTAGAGTATTCTCCTTACACTCTGTGTAATAAAGTAGTTGATCTAATGAATTTTCACAAAAGAATGAAACAATTGCCCTGCTTTATATAAATAAGCTGAATAATGTAAAATAAAGCTAAGAAGAAGCACTATTTCAACAGACTAACAGTGTCACTCAGGCAGGGGGCCCAGATCGTGTGAATATACCTGCAGATTCACATGGCCAAATAGATTCTGTATTCTGGGCTTTAATATGTGCAGTACATTTGGTTCATGTACCTTGAAACTCGGATATGAAACCATTTTCACAGAGCAACTTAGTACCGTGACAGCGCTGTGACGGATTCTTTGCATTGTTAATTAAGGGTGTGACTTGAGAGCTGGGAGCACACGCCTCAGTAGTTAACCTTAACCAGTGTGCAATTCAGACGTGTTTACGAGACAGTGACAGTTGGGACTTGATGCCCTCCTTTTCCCTTTTACTGTGTTTTAAATTCTATTCCTGCAAGTAAAAAGGTGACTAAATTGGATTTAGGTGAATTTTATCCACGATTATCCCTCCTATTGCAGGTGGGCAGCACATTTTGGTTTTCAGTGCAGTTTGATAGCTTTCATTCCATACATCACTCAGAGAAGTATCTGGCATACTAGAGTATATACACACCACATGTGTTGAGTTATGTCAACAGCAACTCTCTTCTCAGGAAATGCCTTCTGACTTTCTTTGTGTATATGCAACAATTTAATGTGATTTGCATTTCATCTGATTTTCTGTATGGCTTTACCACAAAAATGCATGTTGTATGCTGGATCCTCCAGAGCCTCTGCAGAAATCTTCAGCCAATATGTGCCCAGTTGAAGAAATTCACACAATAGGTTTCAACTTTCAGAGTTAAGAAACCTTAAAGCAATACTCTTTTTCCGACTTACCCAGAGTGAGACAAGATGTTCGATACCATTTTCCATGACAGCTTCAGAGTTGCTGTAAGGTTTATTTTTATTCTTTGACAGAGCTAGGCTAATGACTCCTGTAGACTTCAAGTCTTTATGCTAAGCTAACACAAAATGCTATCCATGGGAACCGAACCAGTGGAAGTACAGAGGTGAAAAATGGTATTGAGCATCTTGTCTCAGTCTGGGTAAGTCAGAAAAAGGGCATTTTGCCCAAAACGTTGGCATATTCCTTTAAGTGCCCTTAGGCAACTAGCACTGATAGACTGATTAGTAATCCAGAACTGCTGCTGTTTTTTGTTTGTCTGTTTGTTTTCCCTAGCTAGTTCTTTTGTCACATAAAGGGTATGTTAACCAGTGGGCCAGTTTGCCAAAAGTTGGTAATTTTAGACAAAAGTATTTTAAGCTTTGGATTGGATTAGATGAGACTGATTCACTTGTTTTGAAATGACATGTTTTTTTCTTAATGTGGTTAAGTTGAGGGTGCATGAAAGACTGGCCAAAACTATGACCTGCCTCTTCCAAGTATATGCCTCACATTCATATATTCATATACATAGTGGATATAAAAAGACCCCATTGTGACCCTTGGATGTGCATCTCATGAGGCTGTATCTGAATTAAGAAATTTTATAGTAATCACATTATATTTCAAGCCATTGTGTTTGAAATCATTTTCAGGTTGTTGAATTACTTCTTAAAGCTTGTGTAGGTACCTTTGTAGAATGGGCGGAAGTTTGTTGAAAATTTTGAACTCAAACTCAGCTTTAACACCCCTCCCACCTGAGATTCAACACCTCCTCCAGGTCCCTAGTACCCACGTGAATTCAGGTGATTGCTGTGATCCAGTATATATTTCTTCCCATTTCATCTAATAAATCTATGTTTGAAGGGGAGATGTAGATGGGCTAGAGGTTGAAGAGGGATTTTCAAGCCTTTTTTGTGCAGTCGCTTGTTAGCTTGGTGTAAAGAACTGAACATTTGTGAATTATGTAAGCTCTTTGCATGCCCACGTCTCTACATCCAGCTGTAACAATAGAGGAACATTTGCTGGGGTGTAGCCTTGAAAAAGTGAATAAAAGAAACACGTAAAATTCTGTCAGTAACACATGTTCAATATAAGTGAATCCTTGTGATTTCCTCCTTAAACTGCCAATCCTCTTTGAGTCTGTGGAACCCTTCTGTGTTCCTGAGTTGAGTTAAATGCTAATGGCTGCAGTAGGTCAACTTGAGGCCACATGACAAGTAAAACACTCTCGCTCCAGTCTAAATCTTTTTGCATGAAAGACAAACTTCAATAATGAACACGGAGAAACTAGCTTTTCTATTTGACAGGGCCTCTTTGAGCAGGTGTTTCAGCTTAAACTCTGCAGACAGGAACAATGGCAATGATGTTAAACACAGACGCAGAGGATCTCACTCCCAGAATGGTATTTCCTCTTTTCTTTAAAAGCTGGAAGCAATTTCAGCCAAGTGGATTTGCCAGCGCTCTCTTTCTTTCTCTCTCTCTCTCTCCCTCCCTCCCTCTCTGTCTTTTCCCTCACACTCCACATTCATATCCAATATCACACAACTCCGTTCTATACAAACACACATATACTGTAAGCACACACTTTTCCTCTTTCTCTCACACAGACACATAAATGCACACGCCCACACATATATGCACAAGCATACTTTAATGTGTGCAGAAATGCATACACACACTCTTGAATGCCTGCACTATTGATGCACACATGTACATGTACATGCACAGTTATGTTGATGCACAAAATGCACATATGCACAGTGACACACACACACACACACACACACACACACACCCTTTACATTGTCTCTGTCTTTCAGCGTTGAAGAGTCCCTGTTTGATCTGCTGCTTATGTTTCTGTTTCAGATCCTCCTCTGGGGCTTTTGGAGAGAGCGAGAGGATAGAAAGGGATCAAAGATCAAAGTGAATGAACTCAGATGCTTAGAGAACAGTTCAGGGATCTGGGATGATCTCTTGTCAATTATAAGATGATCCAATTGAACCGCTTCCATTTAGATTATATAAAGCCTGATACGACCACCCTTATTGTGACTGGTTTGCACTCTAATTGCATGACATTTATCTTTATGCATGGATGGTTACTATTGGGAATTGGAACCATGAAAAAGCTTGTATATGCTCACTTGAAAAAACTTTAGCTGTGAAAATACCTCTGAGTCATGAGCCATCTTTATAACAGGCGCCATCATGAAATTGGTGTGCAATTCAGATGTGTTTACAAGAAGACAATAATAATTAGCCAACCAGATACTATGACTATGATTTTCTAGTTAACAAATAACATTGTCCAGGGTTGCCAACTCACACGTTTGGCACATGTTTGGGGTATGTCTCACACCCTCCCAAAGCTCCCAAAACAAATCTCTGCCATTTAAACAGTCATTTAAAATTTGGAAGTACTTAGCGACGTGGCACTTTGTGAACATTCAGCTACTGAGATAATAGTCCCAGGAAAGAACTTACAACACATCCTCCAACCCAAACGACCACATAGGTCAACTGTTGCTATGTCTAATACAACCAACAGATTACGATATCCCAAACAGGACCATTTCTTAAAGCCATAGCGCGCATATCCACAGATACTTCTCAAAACGGTGGCTGTTTGGTTACATTTAGGCACCAAAAGTACTTGGTTAAGTATAGGCAAAGGACTTTCTTCGAGACTTTCGGACTACAGACTTTCCACGGATTTTCTCACTCTTTCTAATTTTGGAAACAATCCTGTCAGTCGTTTTACAGGGTAGTAACAAATGTCCTGTGTAGTCGTTCTTTGGGGGTGGACGCTCTGGAACTTACACCCAGTTATTACTTGAGATATAGGGTATTATAGAACAGTTTGATCCGGTCGAGTGATTTGATTGGTCAAGCGGCATTCCATGAATGAGTGCCTATATACAGTGCAACTGCACCTAGTTAGCCTGTGCTAATGTGTAGACCTACACAGAGTAGCAAGCTAGCTTGCGGTCGGAAAATTGTTTGTTTTTTAGCAACAGTTCTTTCACTTGAAATCTGGAGGATCTATTTCTGCCGGCGGAGTGAAATAAATGTTTAAATAAATCATAATCTGTTGTCCATTATTATCATTCAGTGTTTCCCCTAGGATTTTTCAGCAGCGGTGCTGTTGTGGGAACACCCACGAGCCCGCATCTTGGGGACCCATATTTGCACCGGTGAAGGAATGATTTAAAACTACCATACAAATGAGAGTTTGTAATCATGTTGTCAAGTGCATGTCAATTTACCATGAGGTTTTGACACCAGAGGGGCTCTGGAGGCCCAGATAGCTGTAGTTGTAATAAATGTCAAAGAATGCAATGCCTCAACACAGAAAATGACTGTGCACTATTTTAATTTAACATAAATAGAAATAGCTAAACATGCTAGCTCCGTTAACGTAATGGCAGTGACTACTCTTTTTCAGCATAGTGGAATACTGTAGACTTACTGTGTTAATTTTTGACATCACTTATTTTTTCAAAGATGATGTGCTGTGATGTGATATGATGATGGTGATGATGATGATGTGATGTGCTAAAGGGTGCAAATCTTCAGAGGGGAGACTATGTGTAGACTAGACTAGTACAAATGGTGGCAAGCCTCGCAAGAAAGATCGTTTCTGTGCATGTTCTTGAAGCCCAGTGACACAACATCCACACAATCTTTGTTATATATAATTTAAATAATGCACTAAAATGTGTAGTAACCCTGTTGTATGTTATTTCAAACTATGTTCATTTTCACCATAGGCAAAAAAACAAAAGGATCCGGAAGTGTTCCACGAATTGACAACAGCACTTTACAGGTCTATTCAGGGTTAAGGCAAGTGGTGTAGCACTTAGCATGCATGGGACTCCTTTAGACTGTTTTCTTTATCAGTCGTCAGGCCCCAGTGAACCAGAGCAGCAAAGGACAGAAACTGCATATTTCATAAGTGCATTTTATTGATTTCTGTAGTGTGCTGGCAAAATGCCTAATGTTAGCCCAATTACTGCAAGAGCCTCGCTGGACTCCTGGGCTAGAGTTTACAGGACCTCCACTGTCCACTCTACATATTGGATGGATGGGTGTGTGTGTGTGTGTGTGTGTGTGTGTGCACCCTATCCTATCTATAAATGGATATTCATTCACACATAAACATACATGGGGTAAATAAATACATAGAAATACGTACATAGATGCAAGCACACAAGCATGAACACAATCCCGTTTGTTTTCCTAGCAGGTAAGTGTATAAAGGTCAGTATAAAGGCAGTATTAACTTTATTAACTTTAGGCGTTTTAGAACAGCAGAAATTTTGATCTGATGCTCATTTTCATCAAAAGAAACAGATGGATAAATTAAGATATACACAATGTTGAAATTAAGTCGCTATAATTTCAGACCTCAGATTACTTATAGGAATACTCCAACGTTTCGGTCAAAATACCCTTACCTAGAGTGAGACAAGATGTTCGATATCATCATCATCATACACTGTGTAAATAAGACAGCTTCAGTGTTGCTGTAAGATTTATTTTTTCACTTTGACTGAGCTAGACTAATGACTCCCATAGACTTCAAGTCTTTATGCTAAGCTAACAGAAAAAGCTAACTGAACCAGCTAACTGAACCAGAACTGAACCAGCTGGACATACAGAGGTGAAAATGGTATCAAACTGTTTGTATCTGGAGAACTCGGAAAAAGGGTATTTTGACCAAAACATTGGAATATTTCAAAGACCTCATAAGTTCAGATTTTAGACTCTTTAATGACTCTTAAGGCCTAATATTCATAAAAAACAATTAAACACATTTGAGGACTTTTTAAGGACCTGCAGACAACCTGCTACATCAGGTTGTTAAAGGTGGGGATGGGAAGGGGCACGGGGTCTCCATGCTTATTTGAGATGAATTTGCCCAGTAGCCAGTGAGTCACTTCTAAACACGATTGATTTATTTTTACAACCCGAGCTGAGCTGGTTTATAGAATGCATCTCGTCATATAGCGCACCTCATTTGAGCTTGGTTGGAGAAAATAACACCATTGCAGTGACTCACAGTATTCTTATAGATTCTTATATGATAGTTACTAACTAGAAGAGGGTATTTATTTACCCCCTTTAGTCCAGGATTGTGCAAAATCATGAGCCTGGTCACTGAACATATTGGGCCAGTTGCATAGACATGGAAAAGACCTCATCCTGGATGAACTTGATATTTTAAAGAAGGAGAAAGTTTTGGTGTAGACCTAGGATTTATCTAGTTTCAGGCTTTTTCTGGGCCAATGTGGGTGGTGAAGCATATTTCAGAGTACTCCCACTGCACTGGTGATTGAATGGCTGTATTGATAAAGTCAGTGTGTGTGTGTGTGTGTGTGTCTGTGTGTGTCTGTGTGTGTGTGTTGGAGTCGATCAGGCCCTGATCTGATGGAATGTGTGGTGTCTGACCAGAAAATGGATTGCATTGAAACTGATGAAATGGGAGCCCGGACCCTCCTGGAACCTGCCGTCT
>OMLF01016412.1:0-27010 GCA_900302615.1 Holocentrus rufus | reverse complement strand
CTGTTTCAGTATTTCTACGTACGTAGCTCCCCCAGCGTTCCAAATATTGAGATGAAATAAAGTAATACAATTTGGTCCTTGCATGGTAGCGTGTGTGCTGGGGTGCCATGTGTTTAATCATGTCAGCGTTCGAAAATGGTTTAATGTTAAGTACTGCATCGCCCGAGGACTGAAGAGCTAGAAAAATATGTCAGATGGAATTATCAGGAGATCCTCTGTCTTTTTCCTTCTGAGGCTTTGTGGTAATAACAGCTGAAAGCACAGATGAAACAATGCATCCGACTTAGGAAGAGTGGGGTAAATATACAAAGCAGCGTGTACATACAGTGACATCAGATGTGCGGCCAAAGAGAGATTCTCTGCACATACTGGAGGATGGTATTCATTATAGAGTCAATTAACCCCTTGGCCCTTTTTTAAACATTGAAATTCTACAGTTTGCCATGAATGAAGCGCTCCGGGGCATCTTAAACCTTCATGGAGAAGTGCCCCTTTTGGGCTTTGTACGCAATGTTTTACTACTTACCCAAAAAGAGCAATTAGGGTGCAGGAATCAGCATGCCAGTCCCTCTCGCCTGCTGTTCCTTATCCTAGCCTGACTGCAGCTGGCTGAAAATAGCCTGGTGTTATATCACACAGGGGTTGGAGGTTGATGAAAAGTGTGTTCTAATATTACTTCCCAAGAACTAAAATAGTTCTGCCCGTGGACCAACAATGCCCTTGTGCCCTTACAGTGAGGCAAGAAAAGACCTCAGCATCCATTAAAAAGCCATCTATGCTGTTGATAATGAGGGGGGTCATTGTGAATCATTGCTAAGGTGGCCAGGCAAGACTCTGGAGATATATAATACATGCTACAATCTGTGCTGAAACAGCAGGGCTACGCTTTAGAGAGGCGTTTGAGATGAGGAATAACTGGAGAGGTGGTCCTTGAGAAAATGAGCGTGTGGGCATACATGTGATTTTAAGGGAGTGGGATTCACTGTGGAGTGAGAGAAGATAGATGTGGGATTGAATAGAAAAGAGGCACAGAGGGGGAGAGATTTTGCTAATATACAACAAGATAGAAGTCCAAATCTTTTGTAAGGAACAGATTATTCCAGTGAGTGTGTGCGCGGAGGATTATTAATTGCAGGTAAAAAAAAAACAGGGCTGCGCATGTATTTCAACAGCGCTTTTCACCTAATTTGAAGAAAACACAACAAAATAAACACCTTGATTGGTTTAGATGTCATTTTATTACATTCATAAATTTCCAACAACAAAAGCACGGCTCCAAAGTCATGTTCACAGCCCACGACCGCAGTGGTAAACGTGAGGTAGATCACCCAGACACCAAGGGTACCGCTGGGCTGCACATGGTTATCAAAACTCACAACGGCTGACACTTCAGTGAAGATTGTGAGAAGCAAGTTGCATATTAAGTTAGGTGTTTGACTAATTATCAAAAAAAAAAAAAAAAAAAAAAGACACATTCTATGGGCCAGTGGAGTTTGATGAGCTTGACAGGTTTTGATCAGCAGTGTCTGTCTTTTACACACAGAGTGATTGGGGAGCTTGATTTCATTGTTCTGCTCATTTGGGAAATATTTTTGCTGCTGGCAAGTTGTATAGTGCAAGTTCACATTTCCTACCCCCATAACATTCAGTAGATCTAAGAATCATTCGCTTGGTTCTTGTGCAAAGCCTTCATGGATGGTTTCTGAAGAGGACACACTCCCTTGATTTAAGCGAGCTCAGCATGCAATCAAATATTACACTTCAATATGATTATCAGTCCAAAAAAACTGCTTGTCAAATAAATAAGAATCCCTCGTGGACCTGATTTTCATTTTCAATAAAAATCCAACACAAGTATAGGGAGGGACACAAACACATGGTAGGAACACATCTAGGTAGATTCTTCTTGCCTTTGCAAAACACAAACAGCAGAAAAGGCATTATGACCAAAATATAATGGTAAAAGTTACACAAGACTAAAAAATACCAGTAACCCTCAGTTGTTATGGGGTTGATATAATATATTAATAATGTAAACAAAGCTTTAAACAACAGACAGTAGTCCTACATCCAATTATTTCATCTTTGTCTTGCCTCACTCAGACAAACAAAATTTCTTCCCCTCATATATTTCAATGGTTTCTTCATTCTCATTGGTCCGTAAAATGAGTGACTGGAGCTAACAGTGACATCTGTGTAACAACATCACTTAAGGCATATTCTTTGGACAACCCTGTGCAGTAACATATAAAAACATTCCACTTTCAAGTATATGAATTGACCAGGTTGTCTGCTTTTTGACAGTGTATAACCTCTCTTTGATTATCTTTTGTTTTGGGGGGGGGGCAAAAGCCGGCACAAGCTGTATTATGAGTTTTAATGTGTATGGGTGGTGGCCGAGACCATCAACACAATCAGCCACAGGATAGATTACAACGAGAGGTGAAATCACAGGCACAGTCAATAACAATATATTTGGCAGTGAGGAGACTTGCTCATGACATTGCATCACATATTGAATTTACTGAGTTACTGGGATTATGCTTACAATACATATCAATTCAGCAGATGCCTATAAGCAAAATATATGTTATTCACAACATATTTGATTGGTAAACTAGGCACCTCTTCCTTCCATTTTGATCTGTCTATCTAACTGATTGGCTAATACATATCAACAGATATGTTGTGAAAATAAAACCTTGTGATAAAGAATCATATAAGTCTGTTTTGAATTATTTCGAATGATAGACGCAGTTGATTTTATATTTAATCCGTACTACTTAGAATGTAAATATTATTACAACTTGTACTTCCTTTAGCTATGAATTTATAGATCATACTATGTTTAGACAATATGATTATAAAATTACCTCACAGTCATCTGAAAAATGCACTTATATGGTTCATTGTCAGAAGGATTATCGATGCCACATAAACATAGAGGCATTAGAGAAAAGGGATTCCCTGCAGTGGTATGCCATTTGCAATTGCACTGTATTAGCTCAGATATCCACTGGCGGCTTTAATACTACTGGCTTTATAGAATTCCATACTCTTCTGAGACCTTGAAAGCAACGATAGCGATCCAATACACTGGCACTCCATAATAACTGGGCAGCCTCTATGCACATTATATTACTTTAATGTAGTTAGATATCTTTTTATGGCTGATAGCGAGCAGAGCACGTGGGCCGGGACAAGGACAGCATAGGGGAAAGGCAAGGTGCAGCTGTGGATGTCTTTGGTGAGCCAAACTGGGGTAATGACGTAAAAAAAAAAAAAAAAAAAAAGAAAAAAAAAAGATGGTGAATAGGGAAAAAAGCAGTTGGTTTACCCCTATAACCGACCTCCCTTTTTTATCTCTCTTTAAAACCCTGAGATAAACACGTATGTCCAGGATGGGACATACTGCAGTCATAGTCCAAGTACACATACAATCCATACAATCTTCAAATAGTCACATTTTCAATCAGAGAGCGTCCATTTTTGCAGGAATACAATAACAAAACGAAAAAAGTTCATCTTCCAGCTGTGTCTTTTTTTCACAGCATAGGGTCTCTTTCAGTTGCAGATTAGTTCAGGTGGGAGCGTGCCCAGCTAAAAGCGAGAGTTAAGACATGCACTGACACTCCTCAGTGCCAGGCAGAGTGCACTGGTGATATAGAGACATGTCGTCAGAGCCACTTTCCATGGCCATGCGTCCATTCATGGGGCACTTCAGGCCTCTGCTCCAGCAAATCCCCTCTGACCTTCCGTGGGAATGGTAAGAATCGTTGATTGCTGGCTGGTTTGGAATCGAGGGCTAGTCACATTTCTGATTGTGTTTATGTGGGAGAGGAGGGGACCCGGGCTGTTTTACGCTCAGACATGGCGGCCGGTCAAAAAGAAGAGGGGCCGGTCCTCACTGCAGTTGGCGGTCTGGAACTCATCCCGCAGACGAAACTGCCACTCGTCCTCCAGCTCCAGCCTGACGATGGTCTGACGCAGGGAACTCCGATCCTGGCAGATCACACACAGCGTGGCACCTGTGGACACGGTCGGTATCAAAACACAGATGTCAAAAGAGTCAGTCAGAATACAACACCACGGATAATAATAACAATAATCTTACAAAGAAATGATTTTTTCCACTCAACAATTGTCCAAAAAAATCGATTTGTCATGGAAATTGGCAACAAGAAGGACTAATGTCCGGTCATAATTAACTTAGTGGATGGAAAATTTCAAGATTTTTTCCACATAAACATGCAAAGGTATGCCACCAAGTGCTCCAAAATTAAATGAGATTATCTGCTCTGTAGGGGAAAGCTGTGATCTAAGTCTGAAGTTTATGTCATGAACTATTTTTAGATTTATTGAATTCACAAGAATGTCTCTGCACTGGGATGACATAATGTTAACTTAACCAATGTTAACTTAATTTGAAGTAGAGTAAAATAGCCGTAGCGGTAACGTCTGCTATGCTGATGGCTCACCTTTGAGGAAGCGGAACTTCTTGAGGAGCCCGGAGACGACGAAGGAGTCACAGAGATAAAGCAGCAGGCCACTGAACACCAGGCCCTGATAGTCCAGGTTGGTGGAGTGTGGACGAGAGTTGACGTAGCACACAGAAACCTGTGGGAAAATATAAACAGTTTATCGCTTAGATTATAAATGAATTAAACGATGATTATGAAACTTTAATGACGGCTGTGGGGAGTCATTAGGGCAACTGCAGCAGCGGAGAGGAGGATATAGCTGAGAGAAAGGCAATATAGAGGTTCGGTTCAAATTAAGTTCAGTTCAGTTTAACTGTATTATGATCCCAGAGGGCAACGGACCTTTTTCACAGCAGCCATCTTGATATGAAATAGCAGGTAAACACAGGTGTTACTAATCATGCTACTAATCATCAATTATGCTTCTGCTCCTACATAGAACAGAACCTTAATTAATGCCATTAGCAACACCTGTGTTTCATGTCAAAATGGCTGCTGTGAAAAAGGAGCATTAAAAGGACTGTTATTTCGCAGGCCAAGAGCAACACAGAAATAGACAACACAAAGAACAATACAAAGGTTAAAAAAAAAAGCTGTGGAAAACATCTTAATAGGTTCTATTCTAGAAGAAAGTGCAAGAGAAAAGAGAAAGCATTGACAATATTACACGTAAGCCCACCGATAGATTATATTGATAATAATACAGCAATAAATAAATAAAATATCTCCACTGAAGCTGAGTTGCTTCAAGTTTTATTGAATTTTCCAGGCACAACAATTGTTTCAAACTTTTCAGACCAATTTATATCAAATCAAAAAAGCATGACTGTCAATTTAAAACAAGGCTATTTTTTCTTGGTACATTCAAAGCTATTATTGTTCTCAGATTTTCACCTGACAACAACAATATATTCAAAAACACAAAAAACAGCATCAAACTGCCACACAACAAATAGCTTTTGCTTCTAATAATTTGGCCTCTTCAACACCGATGACTAAAGTTAGAACGGCGCTTATAGTCTCCCCTCCTGCTTTTACCTCTGTTCCCCCAGGCAGCTCTTACCTCTGGCCCGATGTTGAGGTAACTGTCGATGGACAGAACTGGGTTGTTCCTGTTCTGCACAGCCTTGGGAAACAGTCTGTGGCTGCAGCTGTGCAAGAACTTCTCCAGCAGGAAATGAGCCGGGGCGGCCAGGAGGGTCTGCTCACTGTCTGGGGCGCACACGTACTGGGACGGGCTGATGGGAGCGGGGTTTTCCATCTCCTGGAGCAAGGGGAACACTTATTCAGTCATGTTTCAAACATAGATAGGTCAGGAATATTACCCACCCCATATGAGCACAAACTATTTCATGCCAAGGTGCTATTTGGCATGAAATAGTTCCTGACAAACTCTTGAGTTGTTGTTAAAGTTTTGACAGTGACAATGCCCATTAGGGAGCTGGGAGACGGGTGATCGCCCTCATGGAAACTTCGTTTTTCGTATTTTGGGTGAAGTATTCCTCTGAGGCATCACTGAAAAACCATTTGGTGCTTCGTAACAGGAATGAATGAAAGGTATATAAGTTGTAAAGCTATATGGGGGAGAAGAGTGACCAAAATGCCCACCATTAATTTAGGCTTCACCAGGAAGTCTTTGTGCCCGCCGACTGGAATGTGTTTCTTCATCAGGCTGAAGTAGTTGAAGCGACACAGCAGCAGGCCGCTGCAGTTCGCCCTCAGATTAAAGTCCACCTCCTCACAGCTGTACCTGCGCATAAACACAAAAAAAAGGGCAGTGAGGGTCTGCACACATCGCTCGACGACCAACTGAGCCCCCGCACCTCCGCAGACGTACCTATTGAGGTCATACTGGACGTTTTGTGTCAAGTCCACGTTGAGCATGACAAAGTCGTGCAGGTGACACCGAGAGAACGGCCGGCTGGAGGGCTTGCGGGCCATGCTGCTGCTCCACTTGCGCGTCCCGCACATGGCATACAGGGAGATCTTAGGCGTGGCCTCCATATGCTGCAGCACCGCTTTCAGAGACACGTTGGTGACGGTGGGGCCTCCTTCTGATGTCTCACTGTGACACAGAGGAGAGGGAGAACAGGTTAGACTAGTATGAGAACAGGTGCATGGATTTAAATGTCTTCAATGCTTGCATGCTATATGCAGTTGTAATGTCCACAGCATTCAAAACCAACTACCTCAGCTGATCTTGAGTGAAAAAAAAATTAAAATAACAATGTGTAACGGATGAGTTAAATATACCATATATGAGGTAATCACTAAATATCTCAATAGCTTTAATATTTTCAGTCTCAGTAATAAGGGTGGCAGTGCTTCAGTGATATGAATGAGAAAAACTCCAAGAATGTGAACAGCAAATCTCCGCAAATCTTCCTTATGTAATCAACGGCAAGCAAACATGCAAAGACACTACCTGTGGTCTGGTGGCTGGTGGGCGTTCCACAACACGCACGAGTCATCCATCATGACGATGAAAGGCCAAACATCTTGCCTCTTGACGCCCTGCTCCTCCAGCCGGTTCCTCTCCAGCTCCAGGTTGTGATACGACAGCTCTTTGATCATGAAGCGAGCCGCACCTGAGACAGACACAGCACGGGCGATGCAACCGGTTCCATTACCGCCGTCCAACACAGACACCTTGTATCAATCTGTAATTCTAAATGGCTCCGCTGCAACCATAGCCTTGATATCTCTCTCTTTGTACAGAAGGGAAAGCCGTGCCAAACTCCATTGTGAATTCTGCCACTTTGCTGATTGATCTTTAATTTCTTTGAGCTATATACCCACAATCATCTTACCATGGCAGGTGGTAGAAAGCAGTGCAAATCAATTTAAAAAGTAAACATTTAATTTGAAAAAAAAAATGCTGCCTGGTGGAGCACATTCATGCCAAATTTATGACTGGACTCTAACAATTCACAAAATGTGTGGCATGCTCTGCAAGACGATAGTGTTTGCAGGTAAACAAATGACTACATTTAACTTCCTGACTTCATTGTGGAGTTTCACTTGACATGAACTCCTATTGCAATGACAGAGACAGAGCAGTGTGTATTGCGGTTGAGCTTGACTGGAGGTACTGCTGCTGTGTCTGTGAAAAGAGCGGCCAGGCTGGTACTAAATCCTTTAATGGTGAAATGTCATGGTGGCTCCCTTTAAGAGCGATCATGCAGCTCGAGCAGGAGAGGCGTTTTTGACAAAAGAGTTTTTGGAGAAATTGCAAGTTTTCATGGATAGTGCACGACAAATGAATTGGAGAATAGCCAGCGTCTTTCGAAGGATCTTGAGCTCCAACTCAGCCTTTTATCTGATAAACGGCATTATTTTTATCCCTTAAGTCTCTGACCCGCTGCCCTGTTGAGCGCTGGCAAATTAGTTTACTTGCAGCCCATTCAGAAAGGCAGCGCACCTGATTGGCTTACTCACAAAGCAGACAACTGTGCCGGACGTGTTTTTATTCATGGTGGCTCCCCCCCATTGGTTACTGTCACGTTTAATCTTATAGTTTTCATATACAAACATTACTGACTGTAATAAAGATATAGATATAGTGTCATACATGGTTATAAATCCCTCAAATAGCAACAGTGGGTGAAGCAGACTAAACCTCATTCCAGCACATTTTCATTATAAATAGAAACAGTGGCCTTTTATGGTCGATGCCAATTCAATTAAGCCAATACACATAAGCTGCTCACCAACTCCAGCACTGTTGAACACAGCGGGCAGGACCAGCAGGATGTGGTTGGGCCAGTACTTCCTGTAGTGGGGCATCTCGTATTGCTTGACCACCAGGATGTGCAGATGGGCGGCACCCTCCATGGCATGGAATATGTTGAGCAGGCCGTGCTCCTGCCGTCCCGTCGTGGGGGTGAAGATGGGACTCTTCAACAGATTGGGGTCCTGGAGACAGAGAGGATAAAAAAAGAGAGGTTCCGCTGTGTAAATGGCTCAGCTGAAGAATTATTCAAAAGATTCATTTTCCTGTTGAATAATTCAGTTTTGCAACTTGGCGAGGAGAGATGAGCAATTCCACCATAAGCATCTGTAATAGACATGGGTAAATTTCTGGCAATAATATCAAATATTGTGATATTGCTGACCATATGTGATATTTTCTGCAATATGAATTGTTCTATTCTATTAATTCTATTAATTATTCAAAAAGGCACCGGACCTTTCCATTTAATATTTGTATCTATGGATGCAATTCATACAAAACCTTGATTACACACATGGCAATTTTGATTAATCTGCAATTCATGTACACGAAAACATTAATTTAGGAGATTTTAGAAGAATTTAGAAATAAAAACGAAGGGGGGGAATTATATCAAAAACTATGTGATATTTTCCAAGGAAAATATATACAATTTTGGATACTGCCCTAGCCTAAAACACATGCTCATGCACTGACACAAATACGCCCAAATATATAAACCAACCTTGGTGGAGACCAGGGGCAGCCGCATGCTTTCCAGGTGGCTGCCCTGCTGGCTGAAGACAAAGTGCTGCTCCTTGGCTTTGGGAATGATGAAGTGGAGCTGGACCTCCTCGCCCAGCATGGAGGAGCAGAAGGTGAAGGCATGGAAGGTGCACTCCGACAGCTTTAACACACACACCATGCATTATTAACACAGAGATCAGCACGAGGCAGAGCAAAAAGCTTTCATGCAGGAAATGTGTCGCCACACTTCCTGCATGACAAGTTAGGATAAATATGTATGTACATTTATAATAAAGTGAGCACAGGTTTGAACTTATTCCGCACAAAACAAGGCAACAGATGAATGCCTCAGACGTTGGGGGTGATATAAGCCTTTATGTTGCTGCACTCACCTGTGTGGCAGGACTGGCTTCACAGTATTGATGACATTGTTCACAGTGATGAAAGGCATTGTGAGCAGCAAAGCGACTCAGACGTATGGACTTGGTCTCTCTTTTGGCTGCCGTTTGGCTCTCTCCTTCTTGTTTAGGATCTGCCAAATACCAAATACATGCATACATCCTTAGAGATACGTTTACCTTAAATAAACATCTTATGTCCCCGACGTAATTACAATGGGATTCCCAGATTCAAATATTTAACTCTGCGACTGTGTTTACATATTTCAGCTGACCTTTCGAGCACTTTGGCATCTTGTCAGTGTAAACAGGGCTGGCCTTCCTGAACTTCAGCTCCCGGGGGAAGGGGTCAAAGGGCAGCTTGCAGATGTCCTCGATGTCGGGCCACTGGGAGCTGAACGGAGTCAGAACGTCTGACGTCTCTGGAGAACATTTGGAGAACATAAAAGGGTGAGAATCAATACTGAATCACCACCATGAGTATTATAATCTGTATGTCTGATGTATTAAACCAGGGGCCCCCAGGGGACCTTGAGGGGCCTCTAAGGGGTCCTCAGCAAAATGAGGAATAGTTTAATTTCCCCTATAATTTAATTCAGAAGAAATTGTTACGATAAAAATCTAACTATGAGTGATCATTTCAACATTAAGTTTTAACCTCACCTCTAAAAATTTAATATTTTACTCAAACCAAAGAATTTTTTCATATTAGGGTCCACAGGGCAAAATCACTTCAAATGGGGGTCCACAGCTAAATGAATGCAAAGCCCAATTAAACAGAAACAGAAAGTCCCAGTGGTGCTCACCTTCCTCCACCTCTTCCTCGTCGTAAACATCTACCTCCAACAGTCTGATGAGCATGCGAAACAGGATCCGGAGAAACTGCAGGTAGGCACCTGTTTTTCCCACCTAGCAAAGGAACAGAGATCAATACTGTGATGCTGCAGTGATACTTGCATGTAATCGTATGATGTTTCTACAATAGGATAAGGAAGAAAAAAAAATACAACATTGGTCTTGTGATGTCTTGAGACAAGTCTGCACACCCAAACGCTGACCAAAACAGATACAAATACCATATGCACATATAAAATGCATATAAAATCCCTATTCCTTCACCAACTACTTGATGCAGTCATCCACATAAAGCACTTTGGTGACATATTGTACGAAAGAAGTTAATATTCATGTTCTGTTACCTGTGGGGGTCCACTGAGCAGCAGGCGTCGTGGATGCGGCGCAGGTGGAGCTTCATAATCCGCATGATGCTGCCTGGTGACGGTCCACTGGCGGTAGAACATGCTCTGCTCCGCCCCCTGCAGGCTGTGGGTGATGAGGGGCCTTAGCGGGCTGCTCCAGGCCACGTCGGCGTGAGGCAGCAAGGAGAAGGAGCTCAGCTGGCTCCCCGACTCCCCAGCCAGCAGGTTGTACGCCGCGCGCGACATGATGACCGTCCGCGGCGACACGCGGGCGGGTTTAGAGTCTCGGCCGCACTGCGTGGACTGGCTGGGCCTCTGGGTGGAGGAGGAGGAAGAGGAGGACGTGGAGCAGAGGGATGGGGGGGGCTTGGAGGCTTTGGAAGGAGTGGAGGAGCTCCCCGGTAAATCGCACTCCTGTTTGAACACTTGCGTTGCTGTGGCCTCATCTCTGGAGTGGGCACCCTCGGGTGGGCAGGAGGAAGTCGTGGGCCTCTGGGAACATTCGGCAACATCAGATGAACTGACGCCGTTCTCTGCCAAAGAGCCTGAGTGATGAGAAGAGGATGAGATGTTAAGATTCTGTTCCCTCTTTGGCATCACTTCAATAAATAAATACAAAGGTAGTTTGCAAGAGACAAAGATGAAGATCCTATGTATAGCATTTTTAACATTTATATCACCAAATTAATTATAATTCCTTGCAATAATTACCTTAAATAAAACAGCTGATGTACATTTCAACAAGGCATACTTATATAAAGTTGAAACTGAGCAACTCTAAGCTGATAGCAAAGTGTCTCAAAAGAGGTACGGGAGCTCACCGGAGGTTCTGGTGGCAGCGCTGCCGTTGCTCTGCGGTCTTTCCAGCTCGTCCCCATCGTTAGAGCTGGTGGCCTTCTCTCCCTCCATCTCCCGGCGGCTCATGTTGGTCTTGGGCTCCTGGACGACGCCCATGGACACGTACGTGCAGGCCAGACCCACCTCCTGCTCCAGGGCTGTGCGCGTCAGGTAGCTGGAGTCGATTAAGCGCAGGTCACTGTATTTCAGAGACCTAAAGGAGCAGAGCGGAAAGATCGCTGTTCAGTGGTACGTCCCAGGACCAGGATCTGAAATGCTTTACTTGATCAAGTATAGTGATAAATTTAAAGTGGTTTATTGGACAGAACACAACAGGACCTCACTTATATAAAAACAAAGCTGCATCAACTGTACTATAGTCATATTTATGAGCCGTGATGTAAAGTATGATGGTATGGCACCTTGGGAAAGTCTCTCCAAGAGGGTCTTTCCCAGTGAGGATGACGATACAAGGGAGCCCTTCCAGATCCTCGTAGGTGTGTGGTACCCAGTCTTCATTCTCACAGCCTCGCCACGCCTGCAGCAGAACACAAAATACATTCAGTGGGTTAAAGCGTCATCAATTTTTTAGTTGAGTGTTTATCCATTATTGGGCTGGCATTAGCCTGCTATTACACATTAGATATTGTCCACGGCAGATATGATGGAGGTTCTTCCTCGTCCATAAAGTCTCTAACTTCTGGAATGATTTTTTCTACTTTGTTGATTTACTTTATTAACTATTCAATAATAACTAATTCAAAAGCAGTAATCTATCCTGAAGTTTAGAGTTTCAGCTCACCCTAAGGAGGCTGGTGAAGTTTCTGGGCAGGCTGAGTTCCGAGGCGGGGCTTCCCAGCAGCACCGCGAAACAGAGCTGAAGCCCCAGCTTGTCCCTGACGTCCTCCAGCCGCTCCCGGGCCAGCATGGCCAACTGCAGCGAGGGGACACGGACCAGCAGCATGTGGCCCCGGCCCTGGGACCCTTCCCTGACCGGGGCGCTGATCAGGTCCTCCACCATGGCCAGAGTCTCTGGGGTTATGTGGTCTCTCAGGGACGGGGAGGAGGTCAGTGCCATCATAGCCTCAGTGTACTGCTGGATCAGTAGGTAGCTGCGGATCACCATGCTGTGTAGGTGGGGATGCCTGGTGAACAAGTAGGATGGGTTAGTCAAGTTTTGAGATTTCTAATGTTCTAATAGTTCTCATCCAACTAAAGAGGTTTGGAACATTTTACTGGAATGCAAGTTTGAAAAACAGGTATAAGAATCTGAAAGTCATGACCTTGGATACCAACGAGCTCACTGCCTTTTTTTTCTTTTTTATTGCAGTGACCTTACATACTGACCTTTCCAGTAGGGTGTGGACCATCTTCTCAAAGGCGTCATCACAGCGTAGAATGGGGCTGGCCACACCCCATTGCAGGGAGCTGCTGTAGTCCCTCAGGCCAAAGTAGAGCAGCTCGTCATGAGACTGCTCCCCCTGCTGGAAGACAGAGATACATCCTCATTACATTGTCAGACAGACCTCTCTACATATAATACTCTATCTATAAATGTGATGAGGGAACAGCTAAATATGCACATTTGAACCTGCATGCTCTTGAAGTGGAAAATTTATATTGTAAACATCTGTAAATCATCTGCTAATTGTCAAAGCAGATAGGAATTTGTGCATCATGATGATGTAATATCTTTAATCTTTCATACTTTTTATTTATTGATTTTTCTTTGCTGTATCAATTTCCTCACAGGGATCAGTAAAGGTGAACCTAAACAAAAACTTAATATCAGTCTGAGATACTAGAATATTTCTTCCTCTGTTCATTTATATCACGATACTGTACCAAATACATTTTTTATACCTGATTATTTCATGGAGTGTTTTCAGAGGCTCATGCTGGTGAAATTCAGGGCTGAAGTCAAGTTAGTAAGTAGTTTTATATATATGATTAGGAGAGCAAATAGTATTTTTACTATTACTATTACTATTACTACTACTATTTGTTTTTTTAGCCTAACATAATTCCAATCCAGCATCTAATGAATTAGTCTTGAAAGAATTGCTTGCGCCAATTCTGAAGGTGTTAAAATATATCATGAGGGCAGTAAATCCTCAACATGTCACCTAAAAAGTCCTGGGAGCAATGAAGACCGGCTCAGTGTCCTGTTTATGTAATGGCGGATTCATTCCAGCAGGTGGAGCAGCTAAACCACAGCTGATACCCACTGGGTTTGGCAAGCCACTGAATTACAATAATACATTTTAGACCTGAAAAATCTCAGATATGAAAATGTCTCTCCATGAACTTCCCTAGACCTCATTTCTCTACATATGGTTCAATTTTCAAAATATATTTAAAACCGTCATTAGACAACTTGCCAGCCTTCTGTTGTACCCCGAAAATCAGTGGACCTTTCTGTCGTCAGGAACACTCACCAGGCTGTCACTGGAGGGCCAGTGAACTTCGTTGTGGATGCTGATGCGGGACTGGCGGGTCTGCAGGGTGAAAGGGAAGCAGCTGACCTGCAGGACCAGCAGGTTCATCGCGTCGAGGACTTCCTGGCAGTTCACCACCCTGTCAGCCAGGCCCTGCAGCTCCCCGTGGCACACCGAGCCTGACAGAGCACTGAGGGCAGAGGGAGAGGGGGAACGAAGTGTTGGAAAGGTGTGATCGATGCTGTGTTGTCCCCAATTCACAAAGGAGGCAAGTTACAAACAACAACAATGATTCAACTTATACCCAGTTCATGAAAGTTTGCACATTTGCTGCTCTAAACACAAGAGTTGGGTACAGCAGGAATAAATCCTCTGGCACACAGGAAGAGCTTTAGCAGCAACAGTGTTTTGTTGTGTATAAACACAGCAGAAGAAGAACAAGGTAGTCCACCACATGTTCCCTAAATCCTCTGTTCCCTCTTACTGTTTTGTTTTTCAAATAAGAATCTTTGCAAGCAACTTATCCATACACACCATTGTAAATATTATTTACTTAACATGTACTGCCCGATCATGCATTTTTATTATTGTGCCAAATATATTATGTTTATTCTTCTGGTTTTGTTAAGGGAACACAGGGCTATTTTCAGTTTGGGAAGAAAAATACATTGAAGGAAACATAAGGCCTTGGGGACACAGAAAGTAGTGATAAATCAAACTTCATCAAACAAACAAAAGAGAAACATGTCCCAGTACTGGCTCTGGGAAGAGCACTACAGCAATGATAGCTTATCATAAAAAAAAACAAAAAAACAGCCGGATTGTTTTTCCCCTTCTTAGCACCTGTTCATCACTCTGTATAACTCTTGGATCTAAGGCCAAGGCTACATTTACAGCCAAAACAAGTTATTTTTTGAAACAGCTGCAGATAGTCAATAGTGTAAACAAATGTCAGCTTTAGCCATATTTAGGTGAGACTTCTTGTGTTATCTCAGTGTTACTAGGATCTTCTTACCTTGTGAGGTCGACGTGTGAGTTGTCGTGAATGAGGACAAACAGCGTGTAAGGGTTCTGTTTGACTTTCCTCATGAAGGCCTCCATCTTGACGTGCACATCGCCATCCAGACGCACCACATACTTGTCTGATTTCTGATAGGCTGAGGAGGCGTCCTCGATCCCCAGGTCCACCAGCACTCCTGAGCACAAAACAACGGGTGAAATGTGGATGAGGCCCATTTTGTACTACTACTTCCCCTTTAACTTCCAACCTTCTTTTTGTAAATTGGGCATGTACCTGATTGTCGGATTCGCTGTGCAGTCTGGTGCACCAGAACATGAGAAGGCGGGACCAAAACGAGGAAGTCCACTTTGCAGAAGCGTCCCAGGTCGAGGCTCTGGCTCCCTGAGTCAGCGATGGCGCAGACCTGGGAGAGGAGGCTCCGCGCCACGCTCAGCTGGGGCGGATAGATCTGGAAGACCTCACTTAACAGCTCTGTTACAGCGGGGTGTAAGAGGAGAAAGTCAAGGTTGAAGCATCAGCATAGAGGCCAATGTAATGGATAACACTTGCATGTCTGTAATTCATGCACATCAGTGGTGCTGTATCAAACAGACTCTAGACTTGTTAACTGTTACGCTGTTCTACAAAAAGAG
The DNA here is from genome assembly GCA_900302615.1 of Holocentrus rufus. Taxonomy (NCBI): domain Eukaryota; kingdom Metazoa; phylum Chordata; class Actinopteri; order Holocentriformes; family Holocentridae; genus Holocentrus; species Holocentrus rufus. The sequence continues at coordinate 11,545 of OMLF01016412.1, read as the reverse complement.
TTAGAATGTAAACTTGAGCACATTTTTCCTACCTGGACTACGTTACTTATGGATTAAAATAAATATGTAGACTGTATGTGTGTATGAGGACTGATACAGTTCAAAATATGTTGCTCTTCATATGGAATAGCAAACTTGTTCCACTGTATAAAGCAAAATTTAATTTAACTTACAATACAAACAAATCTTTATTTACTCTGACTGGGATGCATTATTCTTAGAGGGCATGCTTTGTTTTGTTTGTCACTTCACAGCCCTTGGCAGCCGAGCCAAAAAGTTCATTTCAGACAGCGACTGTGGCGGAGAGCAGTCTAACCTGTCTCTGAGGGTGGTGCGATACTGGCAGCCTCCTGGGAGTGGATGTGCTCGGTGACATCGCTCTGGTAGGGCTGGACGACCTGACCCTTCCGCCGGCGCTGGTATCGCACCAGCTGCTTGTCCAGGTTGTCCCCTGTGAACAACAGGTGGCCAGAGTCAGACACAGGCGAGCAAGACAAACACACACACACACACACAGAGCTGTAATAACCAGTGAAGCTTATCGGAAAATTGCGTGTGACGAAAGATACTCCTCACACAGCAGCATCATGACACAGTCGCATTAGTCATTGTAATTGAAGAGAATAGCAGTCATACACGCTCTTATTCATACTGATTCCCCTTTTTATACTTTTCTTTTTGTAAATACAAATGACAACCTGTTCTTACAAAATGATTCATGGCACAAACTTAAAATAAACTGATGGTGTCTAAAAGGGCAGATGGTAATTTAAATCCTTGGTTGACATCATGATAACTCCTTCATTTTCTATCTAGAAATGGTGAACGCCGAGAAATAATTATTTTCTCCCAAATGAAAACAAGGTGTTTTAAAATATGACGCAGAAACATGAGTAAATGAAAATGATCCTTCGGTGCTTTTCGCTCCATGGACGTCATGTTCTTTGGACGCAGCACTCACCTAACGAAGTGGTTTTGAAGTGAGATGCCAAAATACTGACTTTCCCCGTGATGAGCTCATAGCTGATCTCCTTCAGAAACTCATTGGTTGTCAGCATGCCTTCGGCTAAGGCCCGCGCTTGGTACTTCCCTGTATCCGACACATTGGAGTCAATTAGATTATTGCAGCTCGGACACACATAATTGGATGTGATAATAGCCAGGCTAGACGCATCGCTCACCCAGCACGAGCACACAGAACTCGTTGCCGCTCATTTTGGAGGCACAGATGATGACCATGTAGGTGGGCAGGCACTGCTGGTGGGGAGGCCCCTCGCACAGTGAGCGCAGCGACTCAGAAATCCCCTCTCCCAAAGAATTGTGGGTAACCAGGACCTGGACGCTGCCCCCGGACACGCTGGCTTCCAGCCGAGCCAGCCAGGGCAGCTGGGACGGGGAGATGGCGGGACCCCCGGGACAGCACAGCATGGCCTTCAGCACAATCTGCTCAAACTCCTCCCTCAGGGGGATCTGCTCTGAACCTGCAGGAGACAAAACCAACAATTAGAACATGACAGATCTCCAAATCTGACTTGCCACCGTGGGAATTCAATCTCTGAGGGGATGTTTCCAAGAAGGACATAAGGCATTTCACCTCAACTGTACAGAATCTGCAGAATACAATTGCATCTCTTTACTATCATGCAGGCTTTAAAAACTGGAAAGACACTTGTGCCATTTAACGATATTAAAATATACAAGATCGCAGGTGATAACTAGGCTCAGATCACAACATCAACATAATATCGATGTATTGCCCAACCCTCCTGTGCTTTGTCTGCTTGATATCTCGAGCTCCTTGCAGGCAACGCATCAGCAGCAATGTGGAAAAAAACAGAAGAGTTTCATTGCGTGAGTGCATGTCGGTACTGTACCTAAGCGTGCAAGATACTGTAAGGTGAGAAGGATCATTGTCTCCACGCTGAGCAGCTGGCTGCTGCTGAGGCCCAAGTTCTCCATGGTTTTCTCCGTCAGCTGGCTGCTCTTATAGCAGCTGACCAGCAGGGGGCTCACCACTATGTCCCCCACATTGCCGTAGAAATAGGGTAAAGTGCCATGCCCTGCAATGAGAAGCCATAATAAAACACAACTGGCACGTAAAATATGTTACACATTGCAATATGCTTTTATTTTATATGCTGGTGTTTTGAGTGTTGAATATGTGACAAGCCGTTTTCAAGGATGTTGTGTAGGATAGACCCAAATAAACTCATTAAGCACCTTTTTAGAGCTGACAGAGTATCTTGCAAACACATGCAAGTTGAATGTTTTTTAATGAAAATATTGATTTGTGGCTGTTTGCCTTAGTTTGCCTGCTGTTTGATTAACCACTGCTTGTATTGCTTGTATTTAGGTCTCTGCACAGGTCTCTGTACTTGCTGATTTTAAAAAAAGAAAGAAAAAAAACCCTTTGATTTTGATTCGTTGTCAAGGATTGGTGTTTTGACAAGACACATCAGATAGTATCAGCTACCAGCAATCAGGTGAGAGAAGCTAAAAAAAAACAAAAAAAACAACGACTTGTACCTATAAGGATGACAGGACGAACTCCTGAAGTGTTGAGCAGGTTGTCGGGGACGATGACTGTCTCTCCAGCGGTGACCGGCTGCGGCTGAACGACGCCTGCGACCGGCGGCTGAGGAGCGGACATGGCCAGCACAGAGCCTGGACACAGAAGAAGACATGCCTTGTCAATTCGCCTGCAGCCGCATGCCAGCTTAGAAGTCATAGTGAATACTATGGTTTCAGGATAGTAGCATTCTACATCAGACTGGGATTAGTATAGTGAGCTCATAGAAATGGTGCACCTAGACCAAATCAGGGCAGCCAAGAATCTCAAATGACAGAAGAATAAATAATGACAGCTGTTATCTGCTAGAGTCTTCTTCAGTGATGTAATTTTTTTTACCATCTCATGGAAGAAAAAAAAACACTCTCTGGCCCTATCTCCATGGGGATGCAGGGTGAATCATCCCTAACAACAGAGAATGTCAGAGATGTGGCATCCTCATCCCAAAACAGGAGGGAGGGGGGCTTAGAGCACTGAGTGTTAGTCATCAACACAGCCTGTGCTCCCAGGGACACAGAAACACACACACACACACACACACAAATTCACACACTGAACTGAGCTAAAAGAAGGCACATGACACAAGAGGGTCAATTTTCAAAACACGGACTCCAGCAGAGTACATTAGAGCTCATCGAGCCGAGAGTCATCCTGATGAATACAGGCGCAGACTTCTGCCTGGGTTTAGGGACTGACCTGGAGAACACACTATGGGCCGGATGGCCGGCACGGGGACGGCTGTTGGTGGGACGGGCACCAACGAGCTGGGGTGCCAGCTCCGGTGGCGCTTCTTTGGAGGACCGGAGTTCATGGCAGAGGAGGCTGAAAAGTAAAAACAAGCAACATAAAACATGATTAGAACAGAAAAGAGACCAAGAGAGTTTGATACCACACATATTAAATATCACACACTCATTTAAAAGTTGCTTGAGAATTTTATTGGTCCAGATAAAGAGCAGAGCTCACCTGGACTGTCTCCTAAATCAGCGGTGCGATAGCCCTGGCCTTGAGGAGTCAAGGAGACCTGGGACGGGCTCAGTAAGGGAGGACGCCCATCGACACCCAGGCCATTAGGCGGCCCGTTCACCCTCAGAGCTGTGGGTACTGGAAACACACACACACACACACATGCAAGCATTAGCACAAACACCAGAAATGGGTAAGACAAAAATTTTTTGAAGCCTGGGTTTTGAGTGTTAGTCTGAAAAACTATTTCATGAGCCATAAAAAAACAAACATGCAAATGAACATGAAAAGATAACAATATGAAATGTAAATCGATAAAAAGTGCAAAAATATACATCATTGTTTTTTCCAACAGTTACTGTCTACAGAATCTGGGCAATAAATAAAAATGAGTCAGTACTAACACTGAGTTATTGATTTCCTATAAATGAATGGCTATTGCCAATGACCTGATGGGGCGTTTTCCAATCTCATATTCACTGTGTATGCATTAGACTAGAACATTGATTGGTATGTGTAGCCCTTGCTTGTCAATATCACAACCTTGTAAAGGGGCTAATGGATAGCAAGGCCTTAAAAAGTCATTACAGGATTCCTTCCCTCAGTATTGATCTGTGCATATGTGCAAGTATGCATGCAGGCATACGTGTTTTTGCGTTTGTCTACATACGCGTACATCATGCGTGTGCTTGCATGTGTGCGTCTCAGCAAGCAGTAGCTTAAGCTTGACTCCATGACCAGCCACAGCTCCATCTGCATTATGCGAGCCCATGTAAACAAACCCGTAGCTAAGCAACACTTCTCAGCGCGCAGGCGAGGCCATGAAAGTGTCATTGACATGAGGGCGAAGGCTTATCAGCATCTAAATCCTTTCCAATACCCGTGTCAAAGCCTAGATGCAAACAGGAATATGTGAAAGTGACTCACTTTTTAACGATGTGACCAAAGCAAATCACACCTATTTTTCTTTCTTTTTGACCTACCTGGGAAGATTACTAATACACCCAAAGTAAAGCCCCAAAGGGTTGGTAATTAGCATTGTGCATGACTAATAATCTAAATTGAAAAGGTAATGACAAAGCAGCTCATAAATCAGCGCCATGCTATAGGTGGACTAAGAAAGAGCTTAACCTATTGGCAGAGTCTTGGGTCCTGGTGTGGAGGCCAGAGGCTTGAGGAAACTGCAGTCTCTGCCCAGGTCCTGATTGCCGAAAAAGACTGAGGAGGCTTGTGTGGTTCTGGTGGGTGGAGAATCTGGAAGGAGAAACGACAGACGTGCACTCAGGAGGATGCTGCTGAAACCAGGGATGGTAGGCTTATCTCACAATATAATTTAATATGTGATACAGGGTTTTGACTAGATACAACCATGATTTAAATAAAACTTTAATGGCAACATAGTATGAGCGTGCAGAATTCTGTTTTCAATTTAAAAACGCTGTCATTAACAACATTTAAAATAAGGTAATATTGGTGGGGAGCTTGTAGAAATGTGATGAACAAGTCTCTTTATTTGTGATTACCACCACCCTGATGAAGGTGCTGTGCCAAAACATGTCGATGTGCTGATGCCAGGGAATAAACAGGCTATTTTTTGGAGAGATAAGTGAGACAAGTGTGTTCTGTATTCTTTGGATTTGTGATCACCACAACAGAATAAAATGCAGCAAATATTGCAATACATTTTCCTGCACCCTGACGTGTATTATTACACTTTTGCATTACGATACACTTAAGTTCAATATATAGTCCCATCCTTAATCAAAGAACAAAAACAAAACAAAAAACAAAACCTATCAAATATCAACCTTCACATGATAGTTTGTAAAGTCTAATTGTCCACCAACAGCTATAAAATTGGCTATAAATTTGTGGGATGAGGTTTAGTTCAAACCTCGAACTATAACCTCCACAACCATGTGACTTAACAACACCCACCACTCCTGATTGGTCATTCGTCCACTTTCAGCCCTCATGCATCTATGAAACAAATCACTAATGCCAACAGACCGCCTATGTCTACATCACGTCCATTACACAAGAACAAAAAGACCATAATGTTCCTTTTCAGTAAACACTGGATAAACTAGATAAATACAATTATTTGGAATAGAGGGGGCCAGGGGTTGCTGTAGTGTCCCATCCCTCTGCTTCCTAAGCGAGTGTGACCGACCTCTTTGGGAGCAGGATGCGCCTCAAGGTCGTAGTCGGGAGATAGCAGGCAAGAGTTATGCCAACAATGAGCCCTGAAGCTCAACTGCCTAGCACATTAACATCTGAGATCAGTGTTGACAGGCTCTGAAAGCTTCCCAGTTCAGAACAAATCAATACCATAAGCCTCAGAGCATTTTTTTTTCTATCAGAGGGGACTGGTGCTCTTGTTGCATGAGGTCAGTGACAAACAACATGTCCTTAAAGTGCTGTGTGTATCTGTAATACTCATGTGATATTGAGTGTACCCTAAAATTGGCTGTGTGTTTTATTTACCTCAGCAAAAGAGTCTTTATTAGAGAGAAGCCATTACTTCATTTGGAAGGATTTTGTAAGAATTGTGCTGCTCAAGTTTAAACATTTGTGTGTTAAAAATATTCCTGACAAAGGCAACAGATACCACTACCACCAATGCTACTACTAAAAATTGTGATTTATCGTTGTTAACATTGTAGTAAGCTACCCGAATATATATCAAAACACCAATGCATTAAAATGCAATTAAAATGCCATTAAAAAACTACCAAAGCCACAGAGGTAAATCAAAACAAGCGGCTCATCACATATTGATTCACAAACAGGTGCGATACTGTTTAGCAGTTCAATTAAGAGAAGTATGTCTCCTTGGTGAATGTCAGTGCTTTGGCATCGCTATCAGTCTCCATGGCAACAAGACACATCTGTCAACATAATATACTCACCAGGCAAACCCCTCTTAAAAAATTAGCATGTTTATCTAGCAAAAAAAGTCACTCTATTGTGAAACTGGAATAATGTGTGTGACATGTATCAAGTGTCGAGAGTGTGTTGCAAAATGGTGCAACTGATATGAGTCTCACCTGAGAGGGAAAAGGGAGAGGAGCTGTGTCCATTGGTGCCTCCATTTTCCTTACTGCTGAGAGAGGAGGACGAGCTGGGCTTGGAGGTTGACGCGCTGCTGGAGAACTGACGGGTTTTACAGTCTGGGAATCAACAAGGCACACTCATTCAAAAACTAACTTCTTACTGAAATCTCACATCTGGTAAAGGACATAAAAAATATGGGATTCCTGGTAATGGTGGGGGAGTGTTCTGACCTTTCCAGCAGATGAGGGGTCCTTTGCACAGAGCACCCTGTGAATTTTTCACCAGGTAGTATTTTAAGTGCTTCTGCTTCTTGGGCTGCGTGGACAGCTTCAGGTTGATGTGGTTTGAAAACTCGGTGAAGTATCGGAAACCCTTTTCCCCACAGCCCACACAGTTTCCTGAAAACCCTGAAAGCAGAGGAATAAAAAAGCAAATCAGCAAAACTAAAGATGAACTATAACCTCAAGAACCATTTAACTAAACAACCCCCCCTCCCTCGCCCCCCCTGACTGGTTATTTGGTCACTCTTAGCCCTCATGCTACTATTGAACAAGTCACAAATGCTAACAGACCATCTGCGTCTGTACCTCATGCCCGTTAAACAAGAACAAATAGACCTTTAAATGACTAAGCTTCATCCTACAAATTTACGTGCACACCGAACATGAGATAACTAAAACAGTCAATGAAAACTGCCCAAAGTAATCAACGGAGAAGGGTAATACGATACATCAGCCTTAAATGGATACCCAATCCATTCTGAGGACAGATCCTCAAGAATGCTACTGCGAGTGTAAGAATAGAACATATTAATTTCACCAGGATGATGATAGCTATCCGTCTTTCACTTTCAAGCCAGACGATGGGAGCAGACTGACCTAAAAGTGCATTTTTCCCATTCTCATCAGGCAAAAAGCGCCTGTCCACAGCACACACTAGGATGTGCTCGGGGACGCTGGGGGACTTGGCACCGACCAGCTCGAAGCCTGCTGGGACTTCGATTGGCTCTGTTGCTATGGAGACCAGGCGTAGGTCCTTGCCGGCCTGACAGAACCCTGAGAACAGAGAGTTTCAGTCAGAGAAGGAAACAGCCATGATTGTTATAGGAATACATTTGGTCCAGTGGTCAGCTTACTCATTAAGTAATGAGAATGCAAACACCAAAATCATCCATGGTGTCCCTGGTAGATTGTTCACTCCAGTGTTCCATGTTAATGCTTTGACATACGTATATTAGTTTGTTGATAGTACGTGACTAGCATTTTCTCAAAGTGAGAAAATGGGAACTAACTGAGATTTAGTCACGTACACCTTGTTAATAATATGCAGCTAACATTATCCAAACCAGGAAGACTGACTTTTTAGTGGTAAAATTGTTATCCACATAAAAATTAAAGCCAATGTTGTAACAATGAATAAGGTGACCCAATACCAACACATAAATGGAAAACGAAAGAGGGCCAAGTATCGAACCCTGGAGCACTCCACATAAAAACCTGGAGCAGGATGATCTTTAGGCCACATCTACACTAAGCTGGGTAAATTTGAAATATTCTCATCACTCAGTGCTAATTTGACCAATGTATTTCTTTCTCAGCATTTTCATTAGTGTTGCCACCTGACCGGATAAAGTTACATTTATACTGTCCCTCACGTTAATATCTTGATGGTACTAGAACATATGGAGATGATCTACAGACAATGTGTTGAATATCTGAATTGTAGCTCTGTAATATATATCAGTTCAACTTTTACAGGAGCTAGCCTATTGTAAACCTAAAGTTGCAACCATAGCCTGTGAATGTGGCGGTTTTACCGTCCAGTGTGCAGCAGCCATCTGGGACGGGGGCCTGTAGGTAGGGAAGTGGAGGGCTGCTGGTGTCTGAGTCGTCCTCCTCCTCCAGCTCCTCAAGGTCGTTGGAAGAGTGGCCATTCAGCAGATCGTGGCCTGGGGGCTCCCCGCCATGGAGCGACAGGTCTGCCTTCGACTTCATGTCTGAGAGACATATCGCATTGGATCATATTTACACATTTTGAAGACAGTAGTTAAAGAATTTTGTCAGAAAATGAGATGTCTTAAAAAGTAGCACCTACTCTTACAAAATGATCAAGAACAAAGAACAAAAATTGATGAAACGATGGTATTATTAAAGCATAGTAGGTAACTATAGTACTTTGAACTGAAACATTGAATGATAGGTCTGTATTCCGACAGTTGATTACGTTTAAAAACAGAATTTCTCTGCACATAAAATCTCAATTTAAAATAACAATTTGAAATCCTAATGCATACTCATACTCCCAGCCCATCACACCCCAGAGCGCTACACTAATGCATATTTAATGTCTTAGAAGGTGTTTGTAAGATTTACTGGTGAACCTGGAGCTAAACTGTCAGTGAAGTAATAAATGATTTAAGTAATTCTTGACTCCCTGCTCTGTCTCATGCTCGTTAATCCCACTGTAGATATCACAATTTAAAAAGAGATTAGGTTTTGTCTTTTCATGCAGCGACTTTGGCGATGAGTCTCTGCAGACGGAGCCTACCTTCCACGTTGCCAGCATACTGCTCGGGGTCTAGATAGAGCTGTGTGAAGATAGGCTGTGGATCTCCGCTGCTAGAGCGCAGTGAGGCCTCAATAGAGTTATGGAGGGCCTCTTCAAATCGAGCAGATTTCAGCTGCCCGGCGTATGAATTCCCCATTATCTGTGAGAGCAAACAGAAGAAGAGAGGAAGAGACGAATGAACATTGACAGACAGATAAGATATTGCTTATTACATCAATTAGTATCTTTAATAAGAACAGAAAGCTCTATAAGACAGAAAAAAGCTAATAAAAACACTCAAAGGTGCAGGCTGCCTCATACGGACTACACACACACACACAAACTATTTCTCTATGTCAGCTCACACATAATAATGGCCAAGGCCAATGGCCTTTTCCTATTTTTTGCCTCTTTCTTCTTCTGTCTGTCCTGTCACTCTGCCTGCCCTGCCCCCGTGCCCCCTCCAACCCTAGTGTCCACTCTGGGACATCTGCCGAGGTCGGCTGTGTGGGCCCGGGGTTGGCTGGCTCTCTGGTGGCAGGTGGCAGCTGGACACAGAGCCGCGCATGTGGCCCGGTCGCCAGAATGAGACGGAGAAAGATAATAAGAGAGGGCAAGACAGAGAGGGGGTGAGGAAGACAGAAAGAAAGAAAGAAAGAAAGAAAGAAAGAAAGAAAGAAAGAAAGAAAGAAAGGAAGAAAGGAAGAAAGGAAGGAAGACAGAGATGGGGAGAGAGCACTGCCAGTGTGGTGAAAATGCAGCAATGACTAAGCAGGAACTAAGCAAAGCTATGTCACGGTGTCTGTTTGTTGCACTGCAGATATATCCACCATTAAAGTCAACTCCCATCCTTCCATTTTCTTCTCAAAACATTTCACTATCTCTGTTTGTCATAGTAGACAGTAAACAAAAGTACTCGACAGTGTGGGATGGGAAGCTGGAAAGAGAAAAAAAAATTGGCTGCTTTCCCATATGATCTTGGCCTGAAATGCCTCCCGTGTTTGTCCTTGGGCTACTTTTGACTGGTGACTAGTGTTATGGTCCATGAACACCACAGCAGCCAAGTGGAGGCACAGGTTGAAGGCTTCAGCTGTTTTGGAAAAGCTCAGACTCCTCACCCACCTCTAAGAGCCTGTGCAGCTGTTTAAGTATTTATATGAAAGCAAATGTGTTCTATCTTGTTTTGACTATGGTGAGTTATATAAGAAACCTAAAAATCGGTCACAAGTATTTTCCTCAGAACTTTGGTGATGAATTAACTAACTTTAGAACGGCCTGTACTTGTAAAGCACACTGTCTTCTCCTGGCATAGAAATCATCCAACCAAACAGTGGGCAGGATTCACAGCATGGAAAGTTGCACAAGTATACACATTACAGGAGTTTCTAGTCAAACATGCCCTATTTGATGCTTGGAGTTTTTGGGGGCAGATGTTGGGCGAATTTTGAGTGTTTTCACTTGCACACAAGTTTATTAAAAAACTTGCCTTCTTTTGTCCCTCTCAGCAGTACAGTGGAAAATCAGACTACAGACTATTACAAAATTTTAGGCTATTGATTTTTTGATGATTTTTTTTTTTTATCAAAAATACATTTTCAGTGAATGGAATGGAAAAAATCAGAATTAGGCCGACTGACAATAAACCCAACAATTTTGATATTTCACGCTTCACTCTTTTTTGTTTCAATTACTTTTTGGCAGAAAAATACTAAAATTTAACCAAGGAATCCCTTTTTTTCACTCATTGTTCATCTGCACCACATATTGAAGAGCTCCTTCAATGAGTAAGCATCGACTAGATAAATGATCCCTCTTGTCTCTAGTCACTCAGAGACCCTGAACCTTTTTATTTTGTCAATAATGGGCAGGGTGGGAATCAAGTTGGAGCAGCCTTTCTCTTCGCAGGTCCCCCTCTGCCCACGCCTGGACAGGTTCCAGACCCAGTGTTTACCTAAGACCCTTCCTGAGGAGGGGGGCAGGAGGAATCCGACCAACTCAGACAAAAGACAAGATTAACAGTGCCTGACTGTGCTGTCAAAGAGATAAGCAGCTTAACAGAACGAAGCTACAGTATTTCTTGCTTAACTGATGGAGGAAGCAGAAAGAAAGAGAAAGACAGAGAGAGAGAGAGAAAAAAAAGTGCCTGGGGGTGTTTCAGGTAGCGGCTGCCTGTTCGATTGCTGAGTCAAAGGAGGCTCCGGAGGCTTTTTTTTTTTTGGCTAGCTGGCTGACCCTGAAGTCTCAGGTTGACAGATTTGTCATTAACCTCACACAAGTGAGAGGTGAACGCAGCGGCTGACCTTTCATCACCTGCACTTCTTGAAACAAAGCATGACCATGGCAGAGGTTGCTTAACGGATGTTTACGGGGTGTGACTCAGGTGGTTGCTAAGGTCAGTTTTAAAGG
>OMLF01016411.1:18171-63173 GCA_900302615.1 Holocentrus rufus | reverse complement strand
TTGAGCGCGTTTCCATTAGGTCTTAGTACCCGCTAGCAGGTACTATTTTGGGACCTACTCAGCCGGGGTTCCAAGCGAGCTGAGTCGAGCCGAAAATGTGACGTAAGCGCCGGGCAAGCCACTGATTGGACAGCGAGTGACGACACATTTAGCGCGACTCCTTCACGAAAACACACCCAGCATTTTTAAAAGGACTGGCCACAGCGACCGTGCTTATTTATCAACACTGAAGTTGTAAGCAACACACAATTATGGCAAGCAAACCTGTCGCCTGGACAAACGAGGAGGTGGAGACGTTTTTGTGTTTGGTGGCGGACGAGAGAATTCAGAGGGAGCTGGACGGTGCTACCAGAAATGAAAAGGTTTATCAGGACGCCTTGCCTATGACGACTCCACAGGACTCCGCCCTCAAAGAGGTGATACGCAATTGTAGTGGAAAACCAACCAAACCGTGTTGAGGCGAGTAGAGTCGAGCCAAGTTGAGCTGAGTCGAGCTGAGTAGGTACTGGTGGAAAAGGGCCATTAGGCTACCATCCAAATGTATTCTGACAGCAAACATAGTTATACATGTTAATATACAATTTGGCACAAAATGGTTTAGCATTTGCAGATCAAGGGGAGCGTCTGATAACATAAGACCAAATAAACAATGAGGGATTTAGTGAAAAGTCAAATCATTTTCAGTAAAAACAGGTGAAAGCAGTGACAGGAGACCAAACAAATGCCCCTAGACTTTGATAACTGACACAAAATTTTCAGTTAAAGATTTTCAATTTGATTTTCACAAATAAGTGAACGTAGTTCCTAGCTCTCAGTGGGACTACCCGCTGCAGGAAAAACAGGGGGCTGGTATATCAAGGTGGATCGATGGGCTAAGGTGCAAATGGTCCACTCCATTGCTGTGAGTTCAAACCTATCTTATGACTTTTGTCAGATTTGTTGATTGCTTTGTTGATTTGTCCTCCTTTAATTCTTTCCACTGTAACTTAATAAATCAGGTGAAGCAACGTCATAAAAAAACAGAAGATTCTTTTGAATTTCATCTGGTCCACTGACAAAAGGATTTGAAACCCTACTGCCTACTGTCATTCTTACCATCCAGCAGCCAGCTGTGGTTCTTCAGCTGTTCCAGTCTGGGCAGCATGAGTCTGGTCATGACATCATCAGGTACCAGCAGGCCTCTTTCTACGTAGCTCTTAACCAGTATGCCTGCCTCTGTTAAACAACAGACAGGTATGTGCATGTCTGTGATAAACAACAGATAAATCACATACTTCTGAAATTTCAAAAAAAAAAAAAAACCAGGATAGGAAGCAAAGTTTGTATTCATTAACCATGGGAGTGATTAAAAAAAACACATATCTTAGCACCACTCAAAAAGAACATCTCGGCACCTTGTTCATGTAACTATTACCTTCTCACACACTGTTTATATAATGTTCAGAGATAGTGAATCAGTTAAACCCTCACCACAGGAAACTCGTAACTTCCCCTAAGAACAGGCCTTCAAAAATTCTAATTAAAGAACAATCAAACAAAAAGACAGCAAACCTAAATTTTATTTTATTTCCATTTTATCTGTATTCTTCGGTTAAAGCAAATATTTCAGTAAGGAAAAATAAGAAAACACCATTGTGACTTTTTTGTATTTTTTTGTTTTGTTTTGTTTTTTAAATAATTATTAATCAAAGCACAGATAGTATAACCTGTGGTCCTCCATGAATATTGGATAAACATGGATGCCCAGTCACTGAATTCACTCAAGAAAGTTTGTCCTCAATTCACTGGTTTATGAAGCCAGAAAAAAAGGCACAAGTTTTAGTTACTGTAAGTGTTACAAGCAAGGCACAACTTTGAAACATTTCAGCCATGGCAACCAAGGCACATATGTTTTTACTTAAGCTGTAGAGGCTGAACTAAGGTTTCATTACGGGTGTACAGTGCTTGGCACATGTTGTGAATGAAATGAATACCATTTGGGTAGCTAAACGCTTAGAGAATCGATGGTCCAAGAGGAAGGTTTGGGGTCTAAAGATAATAAAAACTCGAATACCAGTGTCTAACTGCACTACAACTGAATTTAATTGTTCACATATGTTTTGACCATGGCCTGCATGGGGAGGGTTCTGCAAGTCTAACAAAGACTCAAGAGAAAGAAAACGTATTTTTTGTTGTCATCAAAATATCATGCACTCTTCGTTGTCAGTTGAATGACTTTGTTTACATACAACGGAGCTGCTCTGTGCCAGGGAACGCTCATATTTCCATGACACATTTTTTTCTCTGCTACATTTCCCATCTGTTTTGGTTCCAATTTAGAAACTATGTGACAATTAGTACTAAGACTGCCAAGAATACTGCTAATTACTACCATTAGTACTACTACTGCTGCCAGTACAGCAACAACTACTGCATCTATCACTGCGACTGTACTCCTCCTCTCTCCTCCTCCTCCTCCTCCTACAACTACTACTAAAATAATAATAATAATAATCACAATAACAATAATAAATGTCAATATTACAATTATACATGCACAGTAAAAAAATAACTTGCTTTCATCAACTGTTTTCTGAAGGCTAATTCCTCGTGATGAAGATCCTGGTGTTTGTGTGTAAACGCACTCTACCTGTATTTGCTGCTATGCTCTCCCGCAGATAGTGGCCACTGGACAGATATTGAAGCCCAAAGCTTTCTGCAATCCTCCGAGATATGGTTCCTTTCCCCGATCCTGGTGGACCCATGATAGCAGCTCGGAACAATTTGGCCATGTCTTCCGCAAAATCAGCCTGCTAGTGAAAAACCTAGGGGATGCACAAATCTGTTGTTCCTTTTCCTCATAGGGGTTTGCTCCGCGTCAGAACAAAGTTAAGTACCCGTTAATTAAACTCCCAATCAGAGGCATGCATGAACAATCTAACAAGATCCAAAGCCCGGATAGCTGATAAACTATTTTTTATCTTACCAATGTAAATTTGAGCTTATCTCAGGGGTCCGCGGGTCTTTGCTTCACACAGACACCGTTCTCTACGCACATTGGTTATCCAGTGCACCAGAGGCTCTATCAAACTGGAAAGTTTTTTTTTTCTTTTTTTCTGTCGGCTCTCTTATGGATACATTAAGCTTGCCTACGTCTTTAAGAAGAAAGGCTTTTCTCTGCGAATGAATGAGGGAGTCTCTACAACGCCCTATTTTCCTGCGCACATCATCCAGAAAAAATGCGGATGACTTTGTGCGCAGGATCTTCGCAGGGTGATCTGGTTACTGTAGTCTTACAGCAGGCTTACTCTGTTAATGTGCATCACATGTGCATCACAATAATTTTCCTTACGGGCATAAATCCTATAATAATCTAATATATAATCATTTACAAGAGAAAATATAACAGGAAAAATGTTGAATAGTGATCTCATTATATGCAAACGAAAGAAAGAAAAAAAGTCTCTCCCTGTTTTCATATAAAAAAAGTTCACTCCTACCAATATCCAATAACAACGACTTTGGGGATGGGGGTCTCTGTCCAAAACTGTATCTATTTAACGAGTGTGGGAGTGTTTTCTATTTTTATTGTCTTGCAAATAATATGATTTAAGTGTCAGTGTATTCATTATGGTCAAATGCATTTTTCCCACAGTAATCAATCAAGTATTCGTATTTTGTTTGCATTTGGCAGAGTCATATCTTACAACTGAAGTTGTCTTGGATGTAGGTTCAATGGATTTATTGACATCAAACTGACCTGTTTGGAAATCTGTGCTAGGCCTATACCCTGTGAAAGATGTCAATTTCAAAAAGCCATGTAGTGTCATACTCAGACTTATTTTTTATGTTATCATTTTTCAGCAAATAGGTAAAGAAAGATCTGCAGGAAATATCTTCAGGGAGAGACAATTCCACTTCCTTTGAAACTTCACTTTTTTTCTTCTTCAAAAATTTTATTGAAGCAAAAGTGTCAGTATCTTTAAACAAGTTATGAATAAGGCGGGTCACTCAGATGATGTCACCTGCTTCTACTTATAAATTTGTTTTGCGCTGGAAATAAACGCATTTATCTCACCTACATCGCCAGAGTTTCTCATCTTTTTTAACTGCGATTTCAAGAGTACATTGTAGATTTAAAGAACTGGTAAGGAAGCTATGTTATGCATGCATGCATCTAGCTAATTGGTTAATTGATGGGCTACCCCGGTATTCCACCACTTGTTGACAGCATGGATTAGCGATCAGAGCTTGTAGCCTATAATATCTTATGAATGATCCTGCAGCCACTGGCAACAGGCGCAGAAAAACGCACGAGACGCTGTCAGTCTGCGCAATATTTGCGGACGGGAGGAATACACTGAATATACTTGTTGCAAGCCATACGGCGGCGGCAGTGTCCCAGAGCTGTCAAATACTGCGCACAGCTTTCAGTCTTCAGTCAGAGGAGAAACCAGACTAATCCATCAGACGAACAACTCGGAAGATTAACCTTTTTTATCAAAACTAGTTTTTGCCTCCATACCCGGAAGCCTGCTTTTTTCCCCAATCATGATCATTTTGTCACATGGCTTAGAAGCTTTCAATAACAACAAAAAATGGCGACAATCACGTTGCTCTGTGTGGTCTTGCTGCGTCATTAAAAATATTCATGTAAACACGGGGAATTAAACGGGAGATTTGCAGGTAAGTACGGCTAATATTTGTCACATATTTAACGGCGACTGAATGTACTTAAGAATAAATGATTGTAGTTTGGATCCTTGTACAACATGCTATTTGTTTTTACCTAGAAAAGGGGTGTGTATAACGCTGGGCGTTAACGTTTGGCTGCACAATAATAACATTCAGTACGATAACATTGCACTGAGATGTTGCCTATAGGCATTTTAAAAAAGGCATGTTAAATAAAAGCAGGTAGCCTGTGTATTATATAATCATATCAATAACAACGTGGCTTAGCTTTGGCAACTTTTGTTTATTTATAGAAAACAGCAACAAGCTTGAGGCACCCTGCAGAATTCAAATCTCGCTGTTTTCCTTGTTGTCAGCCCCCTGTCTGTCGAAAAGCGCTAATGATCAATTTACTGCAGCCTGTTGCCTCGCGGTTAACACAAGCAATTCCCACATTATTTACATTAAGGGTTTATGCAATATGGGAGCATTTTCATCATAGAGTATAGTCACAGTGATCGGTGGTAATACTATGAAACTGAGAAAATGGTTTTGTCTTTTTCCTTCCTCATTTACTGCACATGCTCCTTTATTGTCCATATATGACATAAATATTTTGGCCAGTGTCCTGTGCAGCGAGACGGGAGCGGGGCTAATGGAGTTGTTTACATGAAGTGCGGAGGGCGGACTGGCGACGGGGGAGGAGCCGCTACGTCGGCGCGCGACGCGACCGGACTGCTCTAGAGGCTTCTCGCGCCGAGGGGGGCGGAGCCCAGGGAAGAATCATAACAAGTCTGACGTCACTCGGCCTTGTGGTTGGTATGAATTATGTAGTTTCTTTTCTACCAAGCCCTAGCAGGAAAGGAGAAAAAATCTTTCTAGCGTATCAGTAATTGTTTTATGAGATGAGATGGAACATTAAGGGTCTCTCCACAGAAAAAATAATGGGGAGATCGGCATTATTGTAGCAGCAGAATCTGGAACAAGAAATAAAATAAGAATAATTATTATTATTTAAAAAATTAATAAATCAAAGACTAGGATATGATAGAGATAGCTAAAAAGCAGAAGTAGGATGTAGATAATGACATAGTAAATAATGGTGAAATGATAAACAAACAGAAAGATTGATTGTCCTTTTAAGCAGATCTGCTTCATACCAGAATTTTTTTTCAGATTTTGCAGCTTGCAGTTGTCAGATTCACACAGGTAGACCTATTCTGTCCAGTTCAAGGGCATATATGTGCAGGGTGTGCAAAAGCAAATGTGCACTGTTAGCTGTCCACCCTTCAGACTCACTGGCATGGGTAACATGAACAGATTGCAATCATATCAAAATGTTTTTTAGGCCTAAATGTTGTTTATTTGTGCTTAACATTTGTCACTACTTTATAACTATAAAAAACTATTCAATGTTAATAATAAATATTTTCATTTGTGGTTCACAGCATCACGCCACTGAATATTCTTTTTGCACAAGGTCATAATTGTTGTATGATAATGATTGCATACAGTTATTCAGCTATGTCATTTTAATGACGATGCGTTCACAATATTATTGTGGATGCTACACAACGCCCACAATCACAGTGTTCATCATAAATCATGCACTAGAGTGTCTAATGTGCAAGATGGAAGCAATAATTCTACAACATGTTTTAATGATTGCAGCATGCACTTTTATGCATTTTTCTGAACCAGTTTGCCTGGGTTTCGATAAGCCTCTGTAGTGATGGCAGATGTAATACTCAAGATAAGCCTTTACAACTTTGCTTGCATTAATGGTAAAAACCATGCATACTTAATTTCTTACTGATCAAATTCCTTCAATTTCCATAGTCCCCAGTTCCTTTAATTGGCATGATCATGATGTAACATCATATGAGAGCTTGATCTCTCTCACTTCTAAATCCCTTGACTTGCTGTAGGGCCACTGATACCAAATCTAGTCTTTTTGCCTTTATATGACAATAGCTGTACAGATAAAACTGTAGGATCATAAAGAATACCTAGTTAATCCAGATTTTTTGAGCCTGCTACACACACACACACACACACACACACACACACACACACACACACATAGGTAGCCTACGGAATTAAGAGGCTGGATAAACTGAGCAAATTGGGGAAGGTGGTGATGATTCAGTCAGTCCTTAGATGATGATGTTCATTAGGTAATATATGTATAAGGACTGACTGAATCATCACCACCTTCCCCAATTTGCTCAGTTTATCCGGCCTCTTAATTCCTTAGGCTACCTATGTACATTTTTGATCACCTAATGAAAATGTGAAATATAGTATGTCATGTGAGTTTGAATGAATTCCATCAGTTTGATTTTCTTGTTAAATATGTATTGTGAAGTATTATTTTGTCACATTATTTTTCTGTGGCGAGTAATAGATTACATTATCAGGTATACATCTTTTGGATGAGTTACATGAAAAGAAATCAAATAAGGGGAGAGTTTGTATACGCACCTGCTGGCCCAGCAGGGTGAATATGGAAGGAGGTTGGATATCACCAACAGACACAGAGGAGAGAAGCCATGGACTGCTAGATTTGACAGGCTGCCCTGGTTCAGTTATCACAGTGCTGATGCTGTCCCCATCGAAGGTACAGTACTGTGATAACTGAAGGATGGCTGCCACCTTGACACTGGAGCAGTAGATCAAGGCATGTTCAACTAACAAGCCAAGGATGAAAAAGCAGGTGGAGAGGTGTTCACATACGCTGAACAAAGGAATGTCTATCCAAATAAAAATGGATAATCTTGGCATGTTGATTTCCTAAACTTTAAAAGAAATCCATTTTTTTCTTTTGTTGTCTATGCCTCTCTTTTGTATTATCCATCAGAACAAAACATTTTGGCTGTTGCATTGTCTTCAATTCTACTGTATTTTCTACTTATCTACAGTATAATAAAATCATACATAAGCTAAAACATCTTTGAGTGTGTGCATTAATTTATCTCTGTACTACATACATGTATCTCCGTTGTTGACTATTTAGTAGTAGATTTGAAATGTGTTTCAGATGTCCCTGGCCATAAAAAAAAAATCTACTTTAGATTCAGTGAAAGAAAAAAGAAAAACTAGAATTACAAAGTTCAATTTAATATCAGGATTAAGGTGAGGTAAATTTCTTCAAAATCAGATTTCTCTCTAACTGTCCCAGGAAATTCAATTTTCCACAGAAGAACACGTCACAATACAATGTAATTTTAATACAACGTTGATGCTTTGCAGTGTTGTCAGCAGAGGGAGCTGAAGTAGTATTGTTGACATGCATTGTGGCGACAACTTGAACACTGAAGATGTCTGCTGCCACTGTGCTACTGTCTAATCCAGTGAAACCCCAACAATGAACAGGTTGATAGTGTTATGCTATAAATTGGTTTATAAAAAACAAACAAAAAGGAAGAGAAAGTGCTAAATTGCCTTCCTGTTCTTCAAAATTTAAGTTAGGTATTGAAAAAAATAACTGAATCATGTTTAAGTAATGCAGAAAGAAAAACATTTATTCGTCATGTCATTGTAATAAAATCATGGATTTTACCAGTAAAACACAATGTTCAATTTTACTGATTTGGCAGCTGAAAATGACCAAGGGTGTGACAGTCCACTGTAACCCTCAGCCTCTATTTTGTTCAGTTGACTTAAGTTCATTTAGATAGAAGTCCAAACAATTCAAAACAATACATCACTGATAAAATGATGTCTTTATTTGGATGGAGTCTCACAGTTATTTGACCAAATTTTCTGAGCAGTGTAGTATTAGTCGTGTGATAAAACGTGGGTCACTTAACATCTGCCCTTACCCTAGTATGTTTCACAGGCTCCAGAGCTATTTTGGAAATACCCTTACGGTCATGATACATGTTTTGCTTCTGTCTTGCTCTAACCTCAACCCCCTCACTTGCCTTGTCTGCACATATGTTTTTTCTGACTCACCACGTGATATCTAGACTCTTTGTGATGATGTTCAATAGGTTCTTTGACCTTCAGATTCCAAATATATTATCAAAACATCTTCACTTCAAAGCCAAATGACTAATAACAAGGCCTAAAATACAGTTTGACATATTAAAGCAACTGATTGTGATAATAGTCTCTTCAACCACCCTTTCTGCCAGCATCTAAAACTGTACTTGCAAATAACAACCATGATGTTGGGAAATTTCTCTAAGTTTCTTGAATGCAAAGCACTGAATGATTACTTGGGCATGGCATGGGAAGTCCCTCCCTTGAAACAATTTGTTTTCAAGGGAGCCACCCACTTTATTTCCTTCTTTCTTTCTTTCTTTCTTTCTTTCTTTCTTTCTGTCTTTCTGTATTTCTGTATTTCTTTCTTTCTGTATTTCTTTCTTTCAAGTTTCTCTCTTGTTCTTACAGAAGCCTTGATGTCCTTCCTCTTTCTTTGAAATAGCAAAGTGATTTTTCGTTTGTATCTGGCCTTGAGATGGTTGCACAGAATGTCACTTGGTTCTCCAGGCCAGTCCCACGTCTAACACACACCCAGTGCTGGGCAAGAACAGATGTTGATGCTGAAACCCCATGGTTTTGGCTACTGATATACGAAACACTGAAGACGTGAAAACTATAAGGCTCTATTTTAGGGTAGAATGGGTGGCCTGTAGTATGTGGTTATAGAGAGATCGCCCTACGACTGGACAACCTGGGCCATCACACATCGGTCCTGGTCAAATGTCCTTGAGCAAGGCACAGAATTTGAACGGCCCCCATCTGCTACTCTGTAGCTGATCCTGACCCTGTCATCCACATTCAATGGGGAAATTCCAGAAATTTATCTTGTGATGATACCATCAAGAAACTATTGACTCTCATCCCAATCTGAAGAGAGATACTTTGACAAATCTTGACTAACTGTCCAAGATTATTTATATATTCCCCATTTATTACAGATATCCCCAAAACAAAAACAAAATATAACGTGTTTGGATGGAGCATCACACGGATCTCATCGCCTGAGGTGCAAGTTACTACTCAGGTTGTCAAGTTTAAAGAAAAAAATCTCTATTTTTTAATAAAACATTCATGGTAAGGAGAAAGGACAGATGTTTTCAGTTGGTGGTGTTCTGGGTGTTACAGGAGGCGCAGACAGAGGATCAATTTCTCCATTTAACCACTGGCATGCACTGTAATTGTCTTCAGTAAGCACCTACAATAAATTGGACGGTTATGCAAACCTGTAAAAGATAAAGAGCATAACACTGATTACTTAGAAACAACTGACAACATTTGAGGTTTTAGAAAGATTACAGTGTATTGCACAGTCATGACAATGTTTATAGATAACCCAAAGGAGGAAGAAAGCATCTACAGTTTGGTAATGTGCATCTATAGAATGGCAAACCTAAATTCTTTGTGTCACAGAATCACATGGAAAATCACTGTACGACTCCTGTAGGGACTTATTTGTATATTTGATTCAGTAAACCTATTTAGTCATCTCCTATGGTATCACTATAATATTCTTATATTACTCGGATAGGTACTGTTAGTTTTGCTGTGATTTATAACTGGAATAACACGACAACAAAAACAACAGCAGAGTCACAGCGTTTTACCGACTGAGGAGGAAAAACAGATGAAAAAAACATGAAGAATAGAAAAGAAAAATTATAATAAAACAAAATACATCATACAATCAACCAGTTGTAGCCTACAAGAATGGGCTACAGCTAATTTTTCAGTTTTCAGTAGGGTCTTTCAACTTTAACTCTAACTCTCTCTCTCTCACACACACACACACACACACACACACACTGTCTGAATGTCAAGTCAAACCTTGAAAACACTGAAAAGGAAGCCTGCATGGTTTTGGGCCCCCCAAAGGGTTAATGTTGTCAGCTTGATTGATAGACTAAACAACCAATCAGCTGCCGTATTGCATAGCAGGCCATTGCGCTGTTTTCGGGAATAGGGACGTTACTTGTCAGGAAGGGTAGAGAAAAGTACGTCTCCGCCGATTACACCGTAACGATTAGAAATTGCTTGGAAATAGCGTTTTTGTTCTCTTTGGAGTAAATTTCTACCGACTGTTGTCTAATAAATCGCCAACAAACAAGACATAACATCTCGTTAGAGAGGAGCTCCGACTCGGACCGAGAGTCTAATGTACAAAACGAAACGGAAGTAACTTGCCAGCTGTCTGGCTAAGCCTGCTAGGTGAGTACCTAACCGTTTAAAATCGGTCCACTTCTGGTACTTTTATACCTCATTCTGACAGATGAAACAGTTGTACTTGCTTGTTATTGTTCTCATTTGTTTTTTAAGTGTAGATGGTCAGCTACCTTCTGTCTGTCTTGTCTCTGTTGGACCACCTAACTTGACTGTTAACATGCTAATGTCATCTAATGTTAGTCGCCTTGGCATCATAGCCATGAGTGTGTCCCGGGCCGTCACATACATTCATAGGCTCCATCCAAGTTTCATGCCCCAGGCCGGCAGGAGGGGGATACTTAACGTTTTCATGGCAGGGACCCCCAAACAGATATACATTGGACCCCACTTGATACGATTTTATTCTGAATCGAACTATGTATGGAGTGACTTTGTTCAGATTTGTTTAGGCCTAACTGTCTGTAAGAACTGTAGGTGGGGGGATAACAGAGACAGTCAAACCTCAGGGCAAAATAGCAGTCCTTTTACATTCTGCTGCATGCATTAACTCGTAGTGTGTAAGAGTGAAATAAGAGTGAAATAAGACTAGCTGATATTGGTGGGAGTCCATCGGATCCCCTCAAGGACCCTTGGTGGCTCCTGGACCCCGCGTTTGATACTGGTGTGTGCTCCAGTGGGTTCCGAGGTAAAAGGATGATTTTTTTTTTTTTTCATTTACTGCAATGTCTAACAATTGGATAGCAATATAACTTGTTATCTCCACAACCTGTTGAACAAATTCTCTATTAAACTCAAATCTAACACAAACAAACAAAACTCCCCCAGATGGGGGTTGCTGGGACTAATTCTCACCAAGCAGGGTTATGTGGCTTCAGACATGTCTTATAAGGTGTCTTTGACATGAATAACTACCGGAACTCCTGGGCCTAATACACACACACACACACGCACACACACACATACACACCCACACAAGCACAAAAGTCAGACCTTGAAGCACTGAATAAAGGAAGCGTTTTCACACCTGAGAGGGAGTCTAGGTGGTAGTTGCGTAGGGGGAAAGCGTCAGTCCTGAAACACAGAGTTATCACCCGCATGCGGCCTGCACTTTGACATTAAATCATAAATTTGATAAGAGGCAATGTTTTGAAACTTGAAACTTAAAAACACGCTGATCAGATTGTCTCACAACTACTCCTTTGCATCATTGTAATAAGCAGACTGACAAAGCCTGGGCTGTCCAACCTTGAAACATCAAAAGCACCTTAACCACAGTTATGTTTGATCAGCATTTCATTCATGTCAAACTTAACAATGACAAGGCTAAATATGTGCCAGAATTTTCAAATCTGTTCATCATTCACTTGTATTGACTGAAATGTTAACTTTTTAACTTTATTAACTTCAAGTTCAATTTTACCGAGGCTTACCTCTGGCCTAACTATAGGAGGGCTGGTTGTTCAGTCAAATGTAGGTGGTGGCCAAGACTAGAATGAGTCAAAGGAATTTACACTGAGTGACTAAACGAGCACATGCTTAATTTAGATTAAGACCAAAATCAATTACTCTTTACTTACTTGAAGTAACTGAGATATTAGTTAGCCATTAGTGATTGAGATTGAGCATTTAGAGTAGGTATTTAAATCATCATGTATTTTTATTTCCTTTATTAAAATGAAATGCTTTTTAAAATGAAGTACGATTTTGCAGTAGTGCTGTTGTGCAGTTAATAATCAATCAGTTTTTGTATATAAGCTGTAACTTTAGCATGGTAACATTTACCATTAAAAAGTACTAATGAGTTTCATAGAGCCACACAGTGAGTTGTGAAATTTAGTGTGCTGACACTGTGTTCAATTCACAGCTGCAGGGCTTCATCTTGTCATTTGCTTGGTGGCCTCACGGTACTTTCTCAGAGCTCCAGGTCAAGAGATACTAAATTTCAGTCTCACTTTTGGCCAGTGATCATAAATAATCTCTTCTTGGTGATGTGATTTGACAGAATGTGTGCAAATCACTGCTTCTAGATACAGTCAGTCACAACTGGAAACAGAAAATGCTGTAGATTTAGGACTACAAATGTTTCTTAAGGCCACATCATCTGTCCAGATGGAAAAAAAAAACTTTTCCCAAGAGAAAGGCATCAGAGGAGGAGCAGAGGGAAAAAGAGAGAAAAAAAATGAAAAGACGAGGATATGAAATTGTCAGCCTCACTGCCAAAACAGTGGTGTGGTTAGCTCATGATCTGGTGAAAGGCAAAATATGCAGAGAATTTTTTAATTATGCTGACAAGTGAACAGAACAGGGTAAAGTTAATCTTAAAAAAAAAAAAAAAAAAAATCAGAGTGGCAGCATACACACACGAATGGACCAGTGGTTTCAGTTCTTGGGCCAGCAATTTTGAAAAATCGCTGGCCGAAATGGCCAGTAGAAAATTGTAAAATTAGGTGAATTCACTGATGAGCATGCCTTTAACCACAGAGAGGAGAGCTAATGACAGAATCACCTGGTCTAGAGTTTGATTGGAAGCAAAACCTGCAGTGCTGTAACCTGCTGTGACACGCCAGTATGTCAACAAACATTATATTGATTGAGCCATATTTCTTTTTTAATAGACCAAGGGCTGCAAGTTAGAGTCCTGCATTTCAGCTCAAGGGTCTACTGCAAGTAGCAAACTACAAACCTTTCACAGACTTTCACTACAGCCACAATAAACAGGTCAGACTCAATCAGCCCGTTTAGACTTTGTAAAACGTGACTGCCATGACACCTTTCTTCATAACCCTGAAATTACATTACGTGAAATGATGCACTTTTCAGGCTCAGATTAGTATCACTTACAGAGTCTCCAAAGTATGAAATCCACTACTCCCTCATTTCATATGCGTCCCCACAAAGCAATTCAAAACACTAAACAGCCATAAGGCTACGTCATGCCACAGTTACTTCCTCTCATTTTATGGTCTTGTTTTTGTTTCTGTGTGCCAGCTTGTTCTCTTTTTTGTCTCTTTGGGTGTTACCTGATATTTTTTATATTTGTGTTTGAATGTTTCTTTGTGTTTTATACCTGCATTTGTGCAGGCCATCCTGAGCCTATGGATGTTTGTATGTTGTTTTGACTTGATTGAGTCTACTATCGCAAGCATGTGAAAATATAGCATGGTTCAGTGTGCCTCTAGATGTGTAATACAGGTTTTGATCAAATGTCTGAAACATTTACAGGCACTCTAGTTGTGTGGTCTCAGTTAATCTGTAACTGTATTCTCAGGTGTAACTGATATTGTGCAAACATTTTTGATATATTTAAATGACTTTTGGCTGTCTAGAGTCAAATTCATGTTCTATGTATTGTATCTCCAGTGGTAATTGTATCTCTAATGATAGAAGTTATATAAGTGCAAATACAGATAAACATGTGCATGTGTTTGCACGTGTTTGCCTTACAGTTAGTCCAGTTGCATTATTTCTGGGTTATGACTGTTTGGTGCTGTAAGGATTTCTGTGTTCAGTCCCCCTAGAGGGTTTTGTGGCATTCTTCTACTCATTCCTCTGTCTCTTCTGTGCATACATGTACTAGCTAGATGTCTCAGATCAGTACAATTAAGAGGTAATCTGCTTGTATGCCAGTGGTGACTATGAATCTAGCTGCCAGAGTTACATTGTGTAATTGCATCAGTAGCCACTTTGTAGGGAAGTAGGCTTAAACCAATCAGAAATTATGCAATGACAGACTTCTGATAAACTCTGACTAAATACTGGCATCTTGTCACTACCATAGAAAACTGCTCTCATCGTTACAATAGAACTACAACTCATTTTTAGCCTTTTTCAACCATGTTTATAAATAAATAAAATAATAATAAAATATTGGCAAAGTTATATTTTAACTGTGCAATGGAGAGCCAGCTTTGTAGAACTTCACCCTGGCATGGTCCGGCATGAGCGTGTCCTGGTGGAAGACTTGTGGCAGCATTAAGGGCTCTGTAGTGTCTATGATAACAAAATCAAGACTGAATCATGAAGTTGAGCATTAAAAAGGGTCAGCACAGATTCCATAGATCATACAGTGGCATAAAATAAAACTATAAGCCTGTAGACCCACATTCTTGTAAAAATTATTAAAACATCTTTTAGGTTGTACTACAAAAGTACTGTGTAAACAAATAGGCTATTTCTCTCCTACAACACTCTCTGTTGTGTTTTTTTCTCTCTCTCTTTTATCCATGATTTTTTTTTGTTTGTTTGTTTTTGTTGTTTTGTTTTTGTTTGTTTTATACTGGGCTGAAATAAATCTGAATGGATCCTGCCAATAGCCAATTAAAACAGAGCAGACACTGTAAATGACAATAAGAGAAAAACATTATGAGCCATCTATACTACCTCAATTACTGTTACCATACCTGCTCTAGCTTTTGCTCTAGTATGGACCGACAGGTAGGCCTTCAACTCTTTCAGCCTGTAGAACCCATATTGATCACATTTGTAGTTCAGCGTCTAAAAAAGGCAGGGATTGCAAGCATTTTATGATTTAGTTTTGTGAGACGAATGTGAAGTACATGTGAACTTTGATGGCATCACCCACAGGCTAACATTATCAGAGCAGAGCAGCGAATTCCAGCAGTAACAAATGAGGCTGCAGCCTTGTAGCCGCAGCGAGACACCTGCAACAAGAGGACCCTTTTTTCCGCATTAAAACACTACGTGGCTATATTTGTGAGGGAAAGCAGTTAAAGGTAGGGTAACGGTTAGGGTTCACAGTGGGCATATCCATAAATTTTTACCGTGTTCATCATGGAACAAACAAAGGTCTTCTTTCTGCGGGTGCCTCTCGCTGCAGCTCCAAGCCTGCAGCCAGACTCTTCTCCCAGAAAGCTGCAAGCAGCAAGACTGCAGGCCAAGCAATCAGCCCTCTCTGACAGGCACATATTGGACAGGCACTGCACAAGTTCTACCTGATTCTGTCAGGAGATGGTCCTTAAAATGAGGAGAAAACTATGGCTGCAGGTGATAAAGAGGGTCAACTGGATAGAGGAGACAATAAAAAAAACAGATGGCTGTTGCGCAATCCCAGAGTGTAGCGTAGTCACTGTGCAATTCTGCCCATTTCTGCCGTTTCCAAAATGCACACGCATCTTTCTATGTCATTCTTGATTACAAACTCTGAAGAGGTCTATTCAGAATCATTTATAATGCCATTTATGATGCCTACCTCTCCAAACCTTTGGCTT
The DNA here is from genome assembly GCA_900302615.1 of Holocentrus rufus. Taxonomy (NCBI): domain Eukaryota; kingdom Metazoa; phylum Chordata; class Actinopteri; order Holocentriformes; family Holocentridae; genus Holocentrus; species Holocentrus rufus. The sequence goes on along the minus strand of OMLF01016411.1, from coordinate 47,142 downwards.
ATGTAATCACGCTCTTGTTCATGTGGCTGTGGCCCTGCACACATGGAAGATGGGAGGGTTGGATCATATGCCTAAAAGTAGAGCTGCTTGAGCTGCTTGAGCTCTGTCTTGTTTATGATTTTATGGGAGTCTTAGGTAATTTAACAGTAGAGCTGAACTTGACACTGCTCCTACCCGTGGTAAATTTGTAGAATAATGTAACCTATGTCCGCAAAGCAAGAGACAGGGTATACTATTGGTTCCAGGTCAATTTTTTTTGGCTATATAGCCACTTTATTTGCTGTTTTCTCAACTTTAGGCTAGATTCCATATTGTAGAGTTATGGTATTGGCGTTGAACATTAAAATAGGAGTAGTAAAAATCTGTATAGCTATTGTAAAGTATGCTAATGACATTGTGGTTCAGTGATGGCTAAAATAACTTTGATAGTTCAAATATCACACATGCTATAATGCTGTATTATTTTTCCCCCTCCTGTTTATGTTTGAGGGGGAAGGAGGGAAAGGCATAGAGAAGGAGAAACTGCTTGTCTGACTCACTGCAGAAGCTAGACTTATGGTGACTCATTGAAGCTCTCTTCTGTAGAAAATGAGTTGTAATATGCTAGATGAGAAGTGATACATGCCAGCCAGGAACTAGTCTTTAGTCAGGGTAATTCCTGAGAATTTCTAGGGAATCCCCTGCCCCAACAATAAATAAAAAAATAAATTAATAAATAAATACACAAACAAACAAATAAACAAATACATACATACATACATATATAAATCTCAACGCTGGATATACGTACCAATATGGACTTTGTTAGCCTGGGAGTTTGTATCAGTATAATCAGTTCAAGGTTTAGCATATGAAGAAAGTTGTCAGGACAGAATTGTCTTGTCTCATTTTCTCAGTCCAGTAGCTTAATGAAATCTCATAGCCAACTTAAAGGGATATTAAGAGGAGAAATGACAAGCACAGAGGCACCTCAGGGAAATGGATGAATCAAGCCTCCTAGTAATAAATAATGGAAACTTCTCAGGCTGTAACCTAGACTCAAGTAGCTGCAACATCAAATCTGGGGTATTGAACAGGAATAAGTAAGCTGCTTCATGTTGCAGTTTTTGAGCTCTCTCGTTCAGTTTTGACTCTGAATGCTAATGGATCCTTCAGAGAGTCTTCCAAGACACCAGAATCTTTGATGAATGTGATTTAGACATGCTTAGAAATTAGGAATGTAAACAAACTACATCTCTCTCACTTTTGCAGTACTGTTGCCCCTCTGTGTTGTGAACAACCATACTTTTTTTGGGATCTGTTGCCCAAGATACTTACCCACCTTGCTCGAACAGGACATTAGAACTAATGGTCACATTTGACATTCACATGTTTGTTTCACTTAACAAATGTACAAATTGAATGTGTTGCTGTGTAGTTTTTAAGAAGTAATTTTAATTTTTTTTTGCTTTTTTTGCTCAGAAGTCCACCATGATGGACAGATGGCAGATGGTCTAAAAATATATATATTTTTTAATCTTCTGCCATAATGGTTGCTCTGCTATTTTTAATTTTATGCAGAAAATATTTATCACTTTTTCTCCCCTATAGGTGGTAGAGTCTAAACTAGAAGAGTGCACTCAGTAGAGTGCAGATCTCTTCCAGGCGCGTTTGGGGACACAATGTCTATATAAAGTAGCTAGCTAGCTTGCTTTGTCCCTCATCAAAAGACCCGAGAGGATTAGGCAAATTAGTTTGCTGTTGTATGAAGCAGCCTCTGACACTTTTCACAGTGTTTTTCTCCCATGTGTCTGCTCTGTGCTTTGTTTTCTGTTGACTTTCTTCATCAGCAATGTGTTTTATAACCTCACCCAGAAAGCGCGACACATGTCCTGGATTTTTTCACTGAGATTGGAGCAAACATGGTCTGTAATAGTGTATTAGGCTGATAGTCCTTATAGTATGTGGTTAGAGAGAGAGAGAGAGAAAGGGAGCTAGACAATGAATGGAGTTAGGGAGCAGAAGTAGCGAGAACAGACATTTTTCAAAGTTTTTGAATGACTGTTCCACAAGAGGTCTTCATCATACAGTCATAACTGTGCACAAAACATTTTAGGCTGAAAGGCCCAGTAGTAGTAGTGATCTCCTGGCGAAGATAACAATGTTTGCACACAGAATACAATGACTTCTTAAATTACAGCTAAAATCCAAGCCATATGGCGGTGGTGCACAAATTAAGTTGGAACATAATTCTCAGATACTTGATGCTAGAGCAACCAATCTTCAGATATAGGCCTCGCCTATGTTTGGGATGAACCCCAAAGTAAATCTGATACACCACATTTGCTTTCACTCCATAGTGCTTCCTTCTGGTCTACCTTTAAATACCAATTTTAAAATAATAAAATAGAAAAGAAGTCGCATTGTACACACAACATGATTGGCTTCATCATGCCTCTTACACTCATTTTTGATACATACTAATAACAATAATAAAGATGCATAAATATAGGCATGCCATTAAAACATCCCAATAATTTTCATTTATTTAAAACACATTATTTGTGCTTTGAGAAATGGTGTTTGGATTCAGGGACATCGCAGCTATTAAGCCCAAACATCCATGCATTCTCACTTTTACCTGAGAATTGAATTTCAGTTTCAGTTGTCAACAGCTGATCAAAGAAGATTGATTTGTCAGCATTGGCTGCACATACATCAGACATGCACACTATGGAGTGCTTCTTTCCGCACATTCATTTTTCTCACAAATTTATGTAGGAGTGAAGACAGATAATTACAGAACAGCTCTCTGGAATTCACGTATTATGATAAAATTGTGGCTAATTCTTATTCACTCACTTCACTCACTACTTAGAATGAAGGGTTTGACAGTAAGGATTGCCCAATAGATTGAGCAGTTCTGAAAAAAATAGCTTCTGTTTTTTCACAGTATTTCTAATCCCATTGTTTGGTAATAAAGGTTCATTTATGAATGCAATATATTAAATGCAACAATTGCCACTAAATTTATGAAACAATGGTTCATTTTATTTTTGTCTACTACAGTGGAAGTTGTCCATGGCCAACAGACAGGGTCTGAGGTTGTACAATGGTTGACATTGGTTGTTCTTCTTAGAGCCACTGCCTGAAGGGAATACACTGGCTAATGCAGCTAAATGAATGCTAATGGCTTATTCAGAATGCACTGTCTCTCGCCGCAATACAAATCTGCCAGTGCAGGAAACGGGGTGATGGAGTACAATAGCTTGATTTCCAGTACAAGGCCAAACAGCGCTAGACAGGCATTATTCATTATTGTCACTCAACAGGAAAGTTTCTGCAACTCATTTTGTTTTACTGCCAACAAAAACAGTTCTTCGGTTTGTTTGTGCTGTAAGCTTTGACAAACAGAGGCTTTTATGGCCAAATTTGATCCTCATTTTGCACACCGAGCATGCGGATAAATTCAATGGGGGATATAGAACATTTTAAGAGGAGGCAGTTGTTGGTATTCCTGATCCCATTTATATAAAAAATTGAGTTAATCCTAAGCGTTGCAAATGACAATCCTTCCTGATGTTAAAAAGTTGTTAGGGCAACAGTCAAACCACGTTTAAACATACAAACGTTTAAACATGCAAAAGGTGCATTAGTCTTCTCTTTGCAGCATGTCTGCTAATTGAACTGGATCTTAATTTAGAGTGTGCTTAAAATGGCAATTTACAGTGAAGAAGCTGACAGCAAGCACAAGGAGGGCTTTGCGTGATATTCTTTGCTCTAAGTGCTGTAGTGAATAATATGGTGCACCTCAGGATGTTTGGCTGGCACCCACTAAATAATGCAGGTTGAACTCCTGGGTGCCCTGGCATAGCATTGACAAGTTGATGTCATCATCACAACTGGAATGTGTTGAGAGGCTCCTGTCATTTCACTGGGGTTGTGTGGGTTTAATGAGGTCATCACTTTGTGTATGTGTGTGTGTGTGTGTGTTTGAGGGTAGTACGCAGGAACAGTATGAGTCATTAGGCTGATTTGAACCTGCATCACTGTTGCTTGCTGTTTGTTGAGTTACCACAGGATCAATGCTTTTTTCTCCTTACTGTAACACACACACACACACGCACACACATATGTTAAACACATTTGAATGCTCTTGTTCACATCCGAATATCCACCCACTTAAAACACACTTATGACTCAGAGGAGGGTCATGTGAAGATTACAAGGGTAATTCTGTCAAATGCAAGGCTAGACAAGTCTACATAGTAAAGCTATGAGTAGTAGGACAGTATGAAGTTCATTTTACCTATCCATTGACCATGGCTGGACTGGGATTAGCTCTCTGAGTTTTAAGCAGTTTTACATGCTGTATCTCCAAATAACAGGGCTACCTCCACTGCATCCGTGCATACAAACACACCAAATGATAAATAAATGACAACTACAGCTTTTCCGCAGCTCTTTGCAGGTAGCTAATGCTAGTGTACTATCAAATAAACAGTAGCTCAAGATAGAAAATAGTTTTGGTAAATACTGGCGCTGAATGAACTCTAAACTCTCTCATCCATTACTGAACATATCTCCTCACATTTGTGTAACAAGCCTTGACACAAAGATTAAACGATAAACTAAACTTTGGTGTCCAGTTAGTTACCTGACACTACTCAATTACCACTTTTATAAACTAACTAATTTACATACATGCATGTTTCAACAATGAGGGTCAGCGCTAACTCATCACTCACTCACTCACTCACTCACTCACTCCCTCAGTTATTAGGATCATACAGTACTCTTGGCTGGCCGAAGTAAGTAAGGGGGTTCTGGCAATATGTGTCAAAAAGTTGAGAATTGAGGAAATTGTCAAATTTCCTCTAAGCTCCACCTTTGGTCTTCTATGACTTTTCATTTTTTACACAGACGTCATACACTCCATGTTACAATATGAAGGAAGCAAAATAAACAAATGGTGCCCGGTAGTTGGCTGTGCATTGTTTGCTGCTTCTGTGTGGCCAGTCATGCTTCATTGCAAGCTGTGGTGACAGTAGGGGAGAGCTGTACAAAGATCAGCTGCTCCATGTTGTTGTAGTCTAAACCTGTTAAAACATGATCAGAGGTCTGAGCTACACTCCCCACTTGGTAGTGCGCACTGTAAGCCTGCCTGTGTTTCGTCATGGACGTATTTATATCAGAAAAGTGAGGCATTTTGAGATTGGAGCATAACATAAACCTTTTTATGTCACAAAAAGCTCAAATTTCGAATGGTGTGTGATGCCCAAAGTAGAACTGCCACTTGTTTCTGTGTCACTGCTGTCTCCATAGGAACACAAAGGCTCAGCATGCGTGCCAGCGTTTTTTCTGGTGATAATGTATTTTGCAGCTTAAGTTAAATGTATTCCATTTTGCATTGTAATCACTGGCCAGTGACCACAAGTGAAGGACAAACCATGCAGGTTTGGCCATTGCTCATGCATGCGTTTGTTTCAGTTGTGCCATTTTACATTCTAGGCTGAATTAAAGTGAAAGATTACCATGAAGCACACAAAATGAAAGCCTCAAAATTATTGCAGACAGAAGCTTTTACATAAGGTGAAAGCAAAAGGATAATATAACATTCTGTCTTCCTCCTTTTCTCTCTTTCACTTCATTCATGTAGTGTCTGGATGCCAATTCTGTGGGTGATGGAGCTGAGCAGGCAACTCTGTGGAAAGATGAGGAGGTCGAGTAGGAGGGCCCAGCCCTCCTCCTCCCCCAATTCCTCTTCTCCAAAGGGCCTGGAGATCCACTTTTACCTGCCAGATACGCCGCAGCTGGAGTACTTCAAAGACTGCTACAAAGCTGAGGAGCTGTGTGTGGATGCTGCCAAGAAATGCTGTGAGTGACTGACATGTTTACCTGGGTTCAAAATAGAAAAAGGCTTATACTACCTGTTGGTTCAAGTCCTTCATGATTTTTGATGCTAATTGTTATCATGGAAATTTTATTGAATTGATGAAATGAACTCTACATTTGAAGACACTTAATTACCTCCGTCATGGGTACAGTATGTTGTCTAGATTTTATTTTTATGATATGCAACAAGGAAGCCTTCTCTGTTCTTTGTGAGCTTTGTGTTTATGGAGTGTGGAGGCCTGATTACATGGAGATTCAATTTTATTCAATGACTCGGTTATATTGCACATCACTGACAACGCAGACAAACAAAGCAGCAGAGTATGCTCTTGTTTACACTCAAAGTGTATATGAGTGCATATACAAAATGCATATTTGAAGTGAACAACTCTGTACAAAATGTGTCAGAGGCTGATGGAATCTGTCAACAAGCGGGGGTTAAAATAGATTCAGTAGCCTGATGCTTCATGCCAGCCCAGCCAGCGTGGTGCAAGGAGCGCTGGGATGAAGCTGCCGTGAGAGAAAAAAACTCTGTGCATGGGTTTTGAGTCCATGACAACAAAATTGAATATATATCACTCTAACCGCCGTTGTACAAAGTAACAACTATCACCTGGGTGATGAGTCCTGCCCCATCTAGTATATGATTGGAGCAACAGTGAACAATTGAGAAAAGGTGTTGGCACTCTATGTGCTGTATGGACACAAGCCCTAAAACAGCCTTCACTGTTTCATACGTCAGTGGACAAATTTGTCCCTAATCTTCTCTGGTATTTGAACTAGGCACAGGATGGAAAACCCCTCTCACCCTCTCTACAATAACCTGTGCCACAAAGCAATAACAACTATGTACTTTATGTAGACATTATGTCCCCACACACGCCTGGCAGAGATCTGCACTTTACTTAGTGATTTCTTATATTCATTTATTTATTTATTACAGAAAATTACAGTTCACCTAAGTAGTGGGCTGCATACATGTTAGTATTTGGCTATTTGGCCACCCACCGGCCTTTGAAAGAGACCCTGCAAATGGCAATATGGTTATATGACAGTCTGTTTATCTGCACAGTAAATGAAATGTCTGAGTGATAGGGAGGAGAAGACAAGAAGGAAAGTTTTTAAATATCTCTAGGAGGACTTGCTGTGTGTTGTTGTGTTGCTCCATGTTGCAACAAAGTTATAAAGGAAGAAGGAATTTGCTTTTTTTGTTGTGTCCACTTTCCCTCAGTTAGCCTCATCTACTTGAGGCTACTGTCAGTTGTCATCACTGAATGTGTGTGCAAAATGTTGAGTCTACGAAGAAGACTGACACCAAACCCTGATGTTTACATATGACATTTTAGAGCACTGAAAATATTTCCAGTCGGAATTATCTCGGTGTGACATGTCGTCTGTGTTTGGCCGCTTATCTGTGTGATTTCCAAAAATAGAGCACCAAGCAACACAATGGCCCCACAAATGCAAAGTACATTGTTAGTCAAATTAATAAAACATTAAACCTTATTCACATGACTTTGAAAGATCTGCTCTTGCAACAAAACATCAAGATGGCAACATGAGCATGGATTGCTGTAGCAGTTGTTTCTCTATACTGGTTTGTCCATGGAGCCACTGCTGCCAAAACCCACTGGTGTGAATTGTGCACCCTGTTGCAACAGCTGAATGTGTGCAGAACATATAATAATGCAACAAAATCTTCAGCTTTGCAACTGGAACATAAAAAACAGCAATTTAGTCATGCATGGGGTAGATACAGGCTATATGGAGCCATTTACACACTATTCTTATGATGAACAGCTAAATGAAATAATATTATCATTTATATTTTAGAGAAATGTGGTCGATGACTGTGAGATCATAATCTTGGCAACCAAAGAGCTAAACTGGTTGCATAGCCATTGTGTGCTGTTGTGTGTTGTGTTGTGTTGGGTTGTATTGTGTTGTGTTTGTTTGGGGGATTTTCTATCTGTGCAACGCTAGCTTATCTCCAGCTAGAAAGATACCTGCCCATACTTTTCCCCGCAATATCTGAATATGTCCAGAATTTCCTTGTTTTATTCGCCATCATTTGCCATTGCAAACCATCGCTTTTCTATGCTCTATTTGCCTAGCTTGCTCCACCAGCCACCTGTTACTTCAATCATCTGCTGCTCATATCACTACTGACAGAATGGCACGTGCCCCCTCACATCAATATCCATTCTTGCACCCTGCTTAAATAGGCATTTATTTAAAATAAATCTGTGAGTTGATTTAAATTCACTTAAAAAAAGAAATCTTTTGGCGGCTCAAAATGATGTTTAGACTGCCTATCTAAGACTTTCCAGTGAAAAAAAAGACTGCTGACTGATGTAGAGCTCAGATGTGGACACATGCGTACACACACAGTCAGAAGATGGCGTCTTGTCTGGGCTTGGCCAAGTATGGATGGCTTCAGGAAATTCCCTCAGACAAAAAAACAAATGTGCAACACATGGAGAGAGACGGAGACATACAGAGCGAGAGGGCCAGTGAGAGAGCGGGGGAGAAAGGAAGGCATTCATGCAAGATGGCAGCTAGCAACAGGACTATGGTTTTACAGCTGGTCTATTCCATAGGCAAATCAATGTGATTAGTACACCAACAAACCGGCTTTAAAAACAAATTCTTGGCTAAAACAGGTGATGCAGGACAAAGGTGTTTGTATGTGTGTGTGTATTTTCTAGATGAAATCCCACCTTGCCTTGTTTTTTTTTGTGCTGTAATATCGGAGCTGCAGTTTCTCTTTCTTTTTCTCTCTTGCTCATTGTTTTGCCCCTCCCTCAGCCATTATTTTGTCTGTCACTTCAACACACCTGTGCCAAGTCCTGCTTGCTTACATGTTAAAGATAATAACACATTAAACATGCACACACGTCAACGCACAATTTTTTTTTCTTTTTTGAAGGGCTTGTGCCATTCATATTATTTGTCTGTAGTTTTCTAAAGCAGCGGAGCTACAGAGCGTACACAGTTTTGCCCTGTTTAAATTTTGAAGTATTAGTAATTTCTGATTTCAGGGTTGTTAATGAAATACCACATAGTGAGGTTTGATCAAATGATGTTCTTAAAAAATACAAGAGGTACTTGTATGGCTGTTTTACACGTAGTCATAAGTTGCTGTTGAGCTCTGGTCACTTTTACCACTTGTGATGAGATGGCATCAAATCCACAACCTGTGTCTCCTCTGATGGGCAAAAGAGTTGAAGTGATTTGTGAATGTGATCATTTTTCAGCCAAGCTACTTGTTCTGCACCCATCCTTTCATCTGACTGAATAAAACGACTTGGTTTTCCTTTGACAGAAAAACCGTTAGGAGATCAGTTTCAGTTGGGAATGAGTGTTGCAGAGGTATTTCGCTACAGTCTCACACAGGCAAACTTGACTTCTTGCCTGCCAATTGAAATTCCTAACCTCACAACCAAGATGAACTCTGACCCTGCCATAACCTCTGACTTGTTAATGCTCAGCTAGCACTCAGCATACCAAGTATTACGCATCAGATTCAGGACAAGATGGAAAGTCTAACATGGTAGTCAAAGGAAGAATTGTCTGGAGAATTCCCAGCAGTATAATTGTGCAAATAAAACATTAGTGAGTAATATAACTGTTGATGTCAAAATTCTCATACCACCCCCCTCCCTCCCTCTCTCCCTCTCTTCTCAGCGATCTCCCCCTTGTGCCATAATCTGTTTGCCCTGTATGATGAGAGCGCTGGCCTGTGGTACCCCCCCAACCATGAGTTCAAGATCACAGACAAGACCAGTATCAAGTTGCACTACCGCATGAGGTAAGATCGGCATCACAACAGAGCATATGAGCTGATTATTAATTAGTATCCAGTTATGTTGCGTATCAGTGTGTCATCATTGGTTTGTCTTTGTTGTGTTCCCTGCCTTTCTTTTGTATATGTGGGACATAGTGGTAGCTGTCTATTGCAGAAAAGTTTAGATGTACAGTCGTCAGGACACCAACAATAGTATTTATTTTAAGTATTTATTTATTTTAAGTAAGTATTTATTTAATATTTTTAAAAAAAAATCATGCTGAGGCCGTGATATTTCTAGAATAACATGCAATGCATCCATTTAGAGACCTTTAGGCAACCGATCACACCTTAACCAATCTGAATATACATTTTTTATCATCTTCAAATTTCATTTTGCCCAAGCATGCCTGACATTCTTTGTTTTAGGATCCCTCAGTCTCTGAGTCTCTCTCAGTTATATCCAGCTGGCTGCTGTGCCAAATGTTTTTTTTTTTTTTTTTTCTTAATTACCGTCCACCCAAGTATTATGAATTCAATAGCAGATTTGGACTGTTTTTGGAAAGCTTTAGTACACAGTAATGTTACTGTTTATTGTTTGTTAATTTATTTAGAGATGCAAACTTTGTCTGTTGGAAACTTTGTGCTAAATGCATATACACCCACACTTCTTTTCTCTTTCACAGACGTAGTAAACTGAAGTTGAATGTAATATATACATAGTTATCTTAAATTTTTCATTTTTCTTTTTGAGACATCAGTCTGCTCCCTCCTTTATGTTCCAAACACATATTGTCCCATCCACTTCATCCATGTCGATTGAAAACACGCAAAGATCCAGGTGTGGATGTTTGTAAGATACAATAAAGATCCTTTTTTTTTTTTTTCCTCCCAAACCAGCTCAGTTGGTGTTCAGAGGAGCGTTTGGCCACATTAACAACAAAGTGTAAACTCAGCATATCTCCAGCACTAATAACCAGTAACCACACAAACAGAAATAAACGTGCCCAGAGCCAACCTCGAAGTGCATGCAAATTAAATAGGTAACAGGCAAACTGGTCAGAAAGATATTGTCAGGATACTTGTGTGTGTGTGCATGCGTGTGTGTGTGTGTACCAAGTAATCCAGAGTGTTAACTGTCAACGTCAAAGGTTGAAAACACTGTAAGAGGACATGACAGATCCAGAATATAGCCCATGTCAATGCCAGGTGTAAAGGGTGCCTAAGAACGTGTTCTCTCACATGGCATTTTTTCCATTGTCTTGTTTTTATTTCTTTATATGAAATCCTATAGGAAGAGGCTGTTAAACTCCCAGAGAGCAGGTCCTCTAAAAACAGAAGATGTGCTGCTGCTGTTCTAGGGCTTGGCAATTTGGACAAAATCAAATATGACGATATTTATTGCCGAATACCCCGATATCGATATTGTGATGATATTGTTTACACAATGAGATTTTTGATAAACAGTCATTAATAATGTGGATTTGATGACTAAACAATCTGATAAGTTCAGAAAATGCATCCCTTTACTGTAATACAGCCTTTGACGATATCTGGTGAACTATATCATGATATCAATATGATAATATCAATATATTGTCTAGCCCTCGTCTGTTCCACTGTTTTGTTTTGTTTTGTTTTCCCTCAGCTGAAACAAGTTCATCTTTTAAGAAAAACATCCTGTGATGTCAATAGCTTTTTTTTAATCAGCTGACCAATAATGATGAAAAGAAAAAACGGTGTGCCAACACCACTGGCACGCTTGTCAGTACTTTTTTCACAATACCAAAAAAAAAAACAATGTGTGTGCAAACACAGCCTGTTCTATATGGCATACCATTTAAATGGTTCAGCCTCACAACACAATAGAGACCTCAACAGCAGCTCAACACAGTTTTGTGAAAATGGCAGACGTGTGGTAGACTGGCACTTCCTTTAATCAGATAAGACCAGAAGTATGGCAGAGGGTGGCTTGGCTAGCGACTTTTGCTGTTCTCAAAATTAGTAAGCAAAATTACTGACAACACAAAGGAGGAAGGTAGTCTGTGCTGGAGAGGCAGGTGTAATCAGTAACAAATATGTTGTGTCTCCACATAGCAGGAGAGCAGGAGTAGAAATGAGTGCCAAAGCAAGACTGGACTATTTTTCTATTTTATGAATTTGATATAATGTTGTTTGAAGAGTTGTGATAAGGTTGCAGCAAAAAGTTTGGTTATTGTAGAAGTATTGTAGAAGTTTGGTTACATTTGTACCTGAATGGATTCCTTTGAAGAGAGTTAAAGTTTAACCTATCATAGCATTGCCTGCAAAGAGGAAAAAGAGCAAAACTGTGGTGTCACATACACTTCCTCTTTCTGTGCACTCTCTTTCCTTTGACAATAGCTAGACAAGAGAAAGGCAAGTGTGGTTAGAGACAAAGTATGGTGTGTGTCTTGTATGTGCTTGTGTAGTGTATTTGTGTTTGTTGTTGTGTGTATGTGTGTTGTACTGCAGCCTGCTTTTCATATTGTAGTGCAATCTGCCTACAAGCAGGTTATTGTGGTCAAGTCTTGGATACAGAGGCTCTCTGGCATAAACAAATTCTCAACACACATGCGCATGCGTGCGCACACACACACACACACACACACACAAAATACAAGAGGTTATAGAGCACATCCTGTTCCATTGTCTGTGTTTCTGTGTGTTCCTCATACGTGCACACACATGCACAAATACACGTGCACACCTTCACATGCATAAATCCTGTAATAATTTATGTTTCATAGCACCATTATAGCAGTTTTAGTTCATTTTTGCAGGTTGGTTTCATTTTTCTCATGGACCACATGGACCTTTGTTCACTTGTTCAGTAGTTCAGAGTTTCTTTCAGCTGGCTGTGGGATTCCCCTTCATTTTTCATTCCACCAAATAGCCTATCTTACTGGCACACATCCGTCAACCCAAAGCACTCACGCCATCAAAACTCACAGCTTACTGTGTTGTTTTACAGGACTAGCTTCCTCCTTCCTTTTGGACACAAACACTAATAGCTGACAACAACTTCCTGGACAAGTAGGTTTTAAATCAATGCATTTAGGGAGAAAATGGATGACGCACGGTATTGAAACCCAATGACTTAAGCTGTAAGACTTTGGGTTTCAATACTGTGCGTCATCTTGAAATTACTCCTGCGCATATGAGTTAAAGAGATCCTTCTATGATTTAAAGCTGCAGAGCCATGAAAGGAAGAAAGAGGATAGTGAAAAATTAGCCAGAATGTGAACAGAGATTTTTTCCAACATTTATGGTTTTATGCACCGGCAACTGCACCCCTCTCTCTCTCTGTCTGTTTCTGTCTCTGTCTCGATCCTCTATCTGTACATCTGTCTATCCGTCTCTTATCTGTTTTTTCTGTGTCTGTCTCACAAGTACCTAAACACACGCATATGAACCTTGTATTAATTCAATGAACTTGCCTCCTGTCAGGTTTTACTTCACCAACTGGCATGGCACCACTGAGGGAGAGTCTCCGGTGTGGAGACACTGCATCAGTAAACTCCGAGGAGGCCTTAGCCCACAGAAAACACCCGAAGGCACCCCCTTACTGGATGCTGCCTCCCTGGACTACCTGTTCGCCCAGGTGTGTGGGCACAGTTGTGTACATCTCTCATAGGCAAATGCAGGGAAACGGGTGCATGTGTATATTGTCAGGTTTTTCTTTGTGCTATTGTCCTCAGGAAGAAAAAGTTCTGTCAAGTGTTCTGCTCATGTGGTAAATCCTAATTTTAAAGCTCTGCAGGATTTTGATGGTTTGATGCTACATTAATACCTCAGGCCTCACACCTTTGTTTACTTGATGTCATACAGCACAGCCATACACTCCATCCCTTTATCCCAGCAGTATTATCCACAGCGCCTTAGAGTAATTTAGAGCCTTATATTGTTGCTTAAGTCCTTTTTCTGCTCCTCACCCTTCTTTAATCATTTTATCCAAAGTGTGCTGAGCCAAAGCATCACATAGTGTGCTATTTCTATGTGTTTTGTCTGTTCTTATGTCTGTTCTGTGTGTCTGTGTGTTGTCCAGGGCCAGTATGACTTCCAGAAGGGCTTGGCCCCACTGAGGTCTCCCCAGTCAGAGGCAGAGCAACACGAGATAGAAAACGAATGTCTTGGCATGGCTGTGCTCGCCATCACTCACTATGCCATGAGTAGGGACATGACCTTACCCACTGCAACTAACGAAATCAGGTATTACACACACAGACACACACAAACACACACACACACAAGTGTATGCCCTCTTGAATCAGTGATTTTCCAATGATGATTTTGTTGATGATTTTGGTGATGGCGCAGCATAACACTGACAGCGACAACAGACTTGTGTTTGGATCTTAAAATGACTCACACACCATGACTCACACATGCATACACACTATGGTAATCACAGTAAATAAAAAACCCTCCAAAGCCACTCTCACTTACAGGAGCTCTGTCCACCATCAAATATCCTCATCCTCCAATCAGTTCACTTGTCACTGGAATGAGAGACACCCACAAACACTTTTTTCATCTTCACATTACATCTGTTATCTGAAGTGCCCTTAAGGCAGAGCATCACATCAAATTTATGAACACAGAAATAAAAATGCATTTACCCTTTTTTACCTTGACCTTAACATTGCATTAACTTTCTTTTGTCCTGCTGCCGTCTTCATAGCATCCATACATTAACATCCATCGCCTCATTTGTTGTCAAGTGTACCCACACACTCCCTGAACTAAGAGGCTGCACAATAAAACCTATAATACATACCTTTGAATGCTTCTTTCTAATGCTGCTCTTTAATGTATAATCCTCCCCTCACTTGCAGACAAGAAAGCCTCTACACACACAAAAATGCCACAGTTAATAACTAAAGAATGATAAAAACATTTACTTTACTTCGAATGCTGCTCTGTTATCCAGTGTTTCTCCCATCCAGAAATCACAGCACATCCCACCTGAAATAACACACAAACACACACACCGTGATAAATGGCAAAACAAACCATTGGTCAATCCTTTGTCTCTCTCCCTTTCAATCCCACCAGCTACAAACGTTTCATCCCAGAGACGCTGAACCGCAACATAAAGCAGCGCAACGTTCTGACACGGATCCGCATCAACAACGTCTTCAAGAAATTCCTCAGTGAGTTCAACCGGCGTACAGTGAGGGACAGCAACATCACGTCGTACGACCTGAAGATCAAATACCTGGCCACACTGGAGGGCCTGACCTGCGGCCTGGGCAGCGAGCTCCTGGAGCCGATCTCGCTCACTGTCAGCCAGGAGGGAGAGCTCAGCAACGGAGGCTACCATGGTAGGAGTTCAGAGGAAGAGAGGGCAGTGTTGCAATGGTCTAGTCGACATTCAGGATCTTGGTATACTGTACTGCTAAACAGGTTGGACACATAACCGATCATATATGTTGAAGCTTCTCCAAAACCAGGTTTGCCAGGTGCTTGACAGTCAAGCCAAACCACTGTTGATACAGCACGTTTCAAACTCAGTGCATCAATTGACAAGACATTTAAAGTGCCATAACCAGTACTTAAACAAGAATGTAATTAGTTCAAAGCAACTTCAAAAGGAAATATTTTTAATTTACTTTCAAAGGAACCTAGCATTTCTGTGCTCCTTCCATTTGTTACATACATTGAAACAGAAACCCACTTGCCTGCTTTGAAGTTATTGCCATATAAGTTACAGGCATCATTAACAGGGTGTTGTCTGATGAACTGAGGTTCCTTCCTGAATCCTTGACTTACAGACAAGCTAACACATGAAAAGAAGGGAAAGTAATGGAACAGGAATGTAAAGATCATATCTGCCAGGTTTGACATCCTGTAATTGTAGAGTATTCCCACAGGCTGCTTTGAATCTCTCACGTCTTTGCATTTTATGTGCATGGTATTCACTACCATGGGGTCAGAATAGCTATTAGTCTAAACTGGATTGCACTGGTGTGATTAAAATTTTTGTTTAGTTACTTAGATTTACCATTAATGAGTGCAGACAAGGCTACTTGTTTCCCCATTACTTTACCACAGAACTGGATATTAATTTGTTAATTTTACAATCCTGTTCCAAGTACCTGTTAAATAACGGTTTGGAAGTGGTTGTTATTATATTTACGGTAACGCGCATAGAAGTAGAGCCAGTACACAAATTAATTGAAACCTTGTCTAATGTTTAAATAAAATATGAGAGGATGAACATGGAGTTCTCGTGTGCAGGCTCTACTTCTATGGACATTGCTTTGCATTAGCCTCACACCCTCAGTTAATGTGCACATCTCTACTTTCTACAGTATACACTAAATAACTTGGCTATCGGTCATAAGTTCCTATGTGGCAAAAGCAGTTTGCATAGACCTTTGACACACTTTTGTTTCTGTTTCCAGTAATGAGCAACTTAACACTACATAGCTGCATACCTGTTGTGCCCCACCCAAAGATTTGCCCAAAAAAAAAAAGGAAAAAGTATGAAGTTCGTTTACATCAGAACGTACACACCCAGTGTGCAAGTCTGACTTAGTGGAGATGGTGAAAAACAAAAGTGAAAGGATTAAGATGGTTACATGCCACAGTAACCCATTTAATGTCGGAGTAAGCCAGGCATCTTTGCCGGGTGTCTCGTAATTGGTGTATGATCTTAACCGGGTTAATCAAATCAAGTTATGACGTTAACATGCGCAAAACTGTGTGGCTTAAGTATCTGTGCATGTAACCATAGACCCTGCTAACAAGAACTCTCCCAAGCCTCACTCTTTTCTGCTCCAGCACTGCAAGAAAAAGAAAACAATTCTTGGGGGTGGAGCAGTGGTACAACTAACTGTAAAGATGCACTGTAAATAGCCCAGAAAGGATCCATGAAGTATCCGGTTAACATAGAATTACATTACATTAGAAAAGTATAACTGTGATGATACATTGTTTGCTCTTTGTTCTCCAAGGGTATTACAACCACAGCCAAGGACAGAGCCAGAATCAGAGCCAGGAGACAAGCCATGACAGTCAGGTGCTGATTACTGGCACCACTGGTATCTCCTGGAGGAAGAAGCCTGCCACTGTGAGTCAGACCAGAGGATGTGAGAATGAGTGATATGGGGTGTGTGTGTGTTTGTGTGTGCGTGTGTGAGAGAGAGAGAGAGACAGAAAAAAATAGTGAGTGTGATTTTAAACAGCCTTTTGTATTGTGACTTGCTTCAGGACAGCACTGTTACTGTTACTGTTATATTATCGTGTTACACTTATTATTTGGCATTTCAAGTGAATAGTTTGAATGGGAAACTGTATGCAAATTTCTGTAAAAATGACCATAACAAACATTGCTAAAGGTCATGGCAGCATTTTGAGGGAAAGCGTAAGAGCGCTTTTTCACTTGTTATGAACAGTTACAGTTTATGCACTATACTGACAGCACATGTTTTATGCTTTCGCTTCACTTGTCCACTGTGTACTTTGAATCTGTCCAATTAGCTGTTCCTTGTTACTGCTGAAGGCAGAACTCCCCTTCTCTGCTGCCTCAGCATCAAAATAAAGGCTATTTGTGTTTTGCATTTCTACATTTCCTGCAGATATTGTTAGTTATGATACCATTAAAACTGTTTTCTTATTTAACTTCTGCTTTCTGTATCTTCACAATAGAATGCTTTGATCCCCAAAGAGAGGGGAAAGTTAAGGAAGAACAAGCTGGATGGAAAACAGAAGAATGACAGAAAGAAAGAGGCTGGGGACGACTGGGTGGTGTTTTGTGACTTCCATGAGATTACACACGCCGTCATCAAAGAGGCAACAGTCACCATCTATAAACAAGACAACAAGAGGATGGTAAGAGACGCACCCTCCACACCAAGCCTTGGACCTTTTATTTATTTTTTTATTTTTTATTTTGAAGAACATCTGATTTGCAGCTTTGGGAGAGTGATTGCATGTAGGAAGATCTGTTGGTCTTTGTCATACACAGGCAGACAGATACATACACATGTACCCATGTACTGAATAAACTGTGTGTTTGTGTACAATATTGAGGGACTTTAAGGGTGTTGAGATAATTGTTAATTTCTTCAGCCACTGCAGATGAAAGGTTACTTTTGTTGGTTAAGAAATGTTTTTACATAAAATTCAGGCAGAGCACAGAAGCACACATTGATACATAACACTTTGAAGATGGTTGGAATTTGGGTTCGGTAAAGGTCAGCATTAGGCATCTAGCAGTGAGGGTTAGACAGAGTAATAACCTCATGTGAACAGTGGGCTCTGGCTGCCCCTGAGAACAAGCTTGTTAATTCTGCATACACCGTATTGCCACTGACCTTTATCCACACATTTTATTACTGTGCCAATACAAAATATTAGTATGGCTCAGGCTTTTGTCAGGTGGGAAGGAACGTGAAAAAAACAAGATGTTGGCATTTGTTGAGCCAATGCAAAACAGAGTGGTTGCAGATGTGATAGGATAGGAGTTAAAAACTCAATTACAGTTGACAGATTGCCAGCTATGATGCAGAAGTAGAATTACTACCCTTTGAAATACCCAGTGCATCAGTGTGTATTGTGTATCAGTGCCTCGGAGCCAGAGGAGTGTATTATGTGCCCTGATGAATGAAGATTAGGTCAGTATTTGACAGTATTAGATATTAGACTTTGATCTCAGTTGAAAAAGTAAAGGTACTTGAAAGAATTGAGTTGATAAAAAACGATTTAGATTTGGCAGAGAGTAGGTATTTTTGCACTGAATTCTGCCAAAACCTAATTTAAACCTTTTTTCCGCTGCAAATTGACTTCATTTTTCTTGGCTGGCTTGGTGCTGGTGTGTAGTGCTGTGACAGCACCTTAAGCTAACAAGGGCATATGCGTTGTTTTCACTGTCTTAAAATGTGCTAAAACAAATTCCTACTATTGACAGAAATAAGCTTGTAGCATTAGAGATATTTGGATAGCTTAATTCATAATAGAATGGTCCTGTCCAACCGAAAGCACTGTTACAATGGCTAAGCACATTGCTGTTTGTAAAAGTGGAGACGAAGGATTACACTTGACATGCACAGATGCTTGCAAATGCCTGGCCAGGACAAGCAAAGCTTTGACATTACATTGTCCAGATATTCCGGTCAGTGTTGGACTTTAAACTGAGATTCATCTAGTCACAGGTTGTTTTCCTAAACATTTAAACTATAATCAGTCGTAATTCTTATTTTCAGAGTTCATTTGTGAATTTGTGTCATGTGATATTAAAGAATTAATATAGTAAATTAGTGGTCACATCCTAGCGGGGGACTGTCACTTTTTTTGGTGTTTCAAATGATCAAACCTACTCGCCAAATTAGATTTTCATTGTGCATTGTCTTAATTTGTATTCATACTGTGATCAGTGTTTCTCACATGTTCTCAGTTTGTCCAAGTCACTGTCTGTGCTATTGATATGAGTATCAACCACAATCAATAATCATATTGATAATAATGGTGAATCAAGCCAATAATACCTGATCTTTATATAAAATTTGAACTGCTGGACTTCACATTAATTGGAACTAATATGTTGTAGAGGTGCAGTGTTGTGAAAAATGACATCTGTCTTTGGTCACACCCTGAATTTTTTGGACTTTTTCATTTCTTCTTCCCTGATCATTGCCTTGTCTCCTCCTCCTTTCCCCTGCTCCTCCTCTGTCCTCTTTCCAGGATTTGCAGCTAGCTTCTAGGGCTGAGGCTCTGTCCTTTGCTGCCCTGGTGGACGGATATTTCCGGCTGACAGTGGACGCCCACCACTACCTGTGTAAGGAGGTGGCACCTGCTTCAGTTGTACACAACATCAACAATGGCTGCCATGGACCCATCTGGTTAGTACTGGCATTCGTCTTGGAGTTCCCCCATTGGCCGTTTCCTATTATGTCCTCTCTGTTTAAACAAGACTCTGTCTTGTTTAAACAGAGCACTTTTTGTGAAAAATGTCTGTGATAAAGAACCAATCATATATTCTGTTGCATCTACATAAAACCAAGACATTCCAATTTTTGCATGATTATTTGCAAAGATATACTTATATTTGTGGGTTTCTTTCCCACACCAGCAGCCATACCGTGTTTCCTCAAACAGTGGCCGGGATCTTTATTTAGCAAGTATATTTGCTCATCTTTCAGTACAAAGTACTACTTCTGTTTTTGGACCGACCACTCCAACAAATTTTGACCAGGAGAAGTGGGAAGCGCAGGCTCACAGTGTGCTTACTTTTCCTTTTTTCCTGGTCAATTTTTTCTCCCCTCCTGGTTTTTTCTTCTTCGTTTAACCCCGGCCTGTATTTAGGGCTGGCCTTTATTTGTTCATGTCGACCACGCCCCCAGCCATTATTGGAGACCTGGCTTTTGACTGAGTACCGGCTGTTATTTGAGGAATACTGTATTCCCTGAGTATGCAAAGCATTCTGGGACATTTCTTCTACCCCTCTATTTTTAGTCTGCATCTGAAAATGCTCCATTTGGAGGGCCATCTGTATGAGATGGGTCTGGCTACGGCCTGTAGACCAGGGGGCACTGTATGGCTGGATGACCACTTCCCCTCGATCCCAAAAAGACACAGGACACCCTCCCTTCCACGGGAATGCACAAAATGTAGGCCCAAGGGCCAAGTTGGGATTGGGCCATTGACTGTAGCGCATTCCAAATTTATTGCATGCTACGAATGCAATGGTCCAGCCATATACTAGGTTTTGATCTAGTCTTGTTTGATCACACATTAAATCATAATTAACACACTGTTACGTCACACAGGCAATCTGAGGACAATATATCTTTACACATATTCATCAGTAAACAGGCTGTTCCTGACCTTTGGTTGTATTTGCTCAAGCCCCCTCTGCCTCCCTCCCACAGTACAGAGTACAGTGTGCTGCCTGCTCCCTCTCATACTGGTTTCCTTCTTCAATTTCCTTAAAGGAATACACCAAATTTAAGATAAACTTAACATTGTATAAAGAGTGCATTGGAAAGAGTTTGATTTCTGTGTCTCTTGTATTTAGTGCACAGTGGTGCACCTGCGAATGTTTTTCAGGTAATACTCCACCTGCCCAGCACACTGGATTAAAGAGATAACGTGTCTCATAGTGAACTAATAAATGCAGGACACAGAGGTGAACATGCCAACAATCTTTTCATTGCACAAGAGTCAAGCAAAGGGATTGGGTTTATTTGCTGAAAAGCTTGTAGACTCTTTTAAAAGAGTCTACAGGTGCAGGTATATTTAATACAGGTTTCATAATAATAACACACGAGGTAAGTAAGTAACTATTTATATAGCACCTTTCGAGTGCTTCACAAAAGAAATAAAACAGAAAACATAGAGACATAAAACACAAAAAAACAGAGCAGAACAGATAAAAACAGAATAACACCAGTAAAAAAAAAAGGTAAAGTGAAGAAGTAAAAGTTATTATTGTCATCATTATCAACCTGCCTTTCATTACTGCAGTCATTAAAGTCTTAAAATGTTATAAACAATATTTATCCAAGCTGAAGGCATGAACAGGTCTTGAGTGACATTTTCTATGAATCAGTATAGCAGATGTATATTCTTATAGGGTCTACATATCATTTTCACTTTCACAGTCACAGAATCAGTCTTAGTCTTCATTCAAACTGGCATTGAAGTCTTTAAGTTGAGTTCCTTGTGACGTAATGGCCTCTGGTTGTGTTTGTCTCTTCCTAGTACGGAATATGCCATCACCAAGCTACGTCAGGAGGGCAACGAGGAGGGCACCTACATCCTGCGCTGGAGCTGCACTGACTACCAGTACATCATCATCACTGTGGTCTGCAACGAGGTAGAGTAGGCCAGATTCATACTCAGCTGTTGAAGTCATACTTTACTTTGGTGCAGTATCTCCCTTTGCCAATACACCCACTAGGTGTGACACTTTGCTCCCCTTGAATAAGCATATATACTAGTCTGTTGATCTTTCTTTCTCTGTCAACTGCTTCAGAAAGGGAAACATCACCTGTGGAGAAATATACTGAAGAACTAGCGCACACTTTTGATGGTGTCTGCGACTTTTTTCAGTCCTTTGGTTTGGTTGCAGCAAGCATGCAACTCTCAACTCAAAATGCTGTGCCTTGTGTTTTGAATGTGTTGTGTTTCTTCCTTTGGTGCTCCAAGTTGAGCGTGTCTCAGCTGTAGCCATGTTGCACACTGCAGTACATCAGCAGCACCTGGAGTGATGTGTATGTTTTCTTAGTGAGAATATGAAAAGTTAAACTACATTCTTGGCATAGAGGCACAAGCAGAGCAATCATTGGCTTTCTCTTGTACGTTTTTATTTTTAACAAAGTCATCCTTGTTACATAGACTGTTTATCAGACTTGTGTGTTGCATAGCAACGAGAATGATGTAACATTCCTTGTGCTCTGTGCACTTGTTCTCTGTGCTATAGGTGACACAACTGTGGCTTGTTTGAGCGGGAGAAAAATGCCATCACAGCCTTAGTTAATACATGTATTATGAATGTAATTTTTCAGAGTAAAAACGGATTTGAGCATCACCGTCGCTTACTTGGATTGCCAGAATTGACAGCTCACTACTGAAATGCCAAAATGAAAACAAAGACATAACAGCTACACGTTTCTCCATGTTTGGATTGAGTAAAGGAATTCCTCCACAGGAGGCTAAGTGGTGTTTATTTCTGCTGGTCCAAAAGTGAACCAGCCTCATGCAGCTTCAACTTGGCAGCACTTGAGCAACTAACTGCCCTTGATGAGCTAAACTGAAAAGGAGTCTGCAGAGGGAGATCAAAACTGGTGAACTGTAAAGCTCAGTTTGTTAGATTATAATGCAATGCCAGAACACAGATCAGATGCCCAGGAGGCAGAAGAGACAGTAGACTATGTTGTCACATTTGGTTTAATTACAAAAAATGCAGCAGACTGAAAGGATTGGTGAGTTTAGGACTTTTTAGGGCTGTTCAAATGCAAACCAAAACTGAAATCGAAACCATATTCATCTGTGTTTTGGTGTCCATTTTAGTTCCCTTGCGGTCACTGCTGTAAAAACTTATACTTATCCCACGGTTCATTCCATCTGCAATGGGAGTGTACATACTTTCTTTGCCCTCATAGCATTATACCAGGAAATGGCTTTTAGCTGTAACGAAAACAGTTTACAGTGCTGTTTTGCTGAAATGAAAGTCTATGGGAATTAACCATGTCTTATTATTAGGACACACAGCCCAGTCATGTTTTGGAAAGTTTTTTTTTTTTTGTTTTACTGCAGGCCATTCACTGACTCAGTGGCAGTTTAAACACACATGCACGCGCGCGCACACGTACAAATACCACAGACAGACCAGACCAAATGTTATACAGTTTATTTTATATCAGATTACAGCAGGCTCTACGCATGCACACAAACATTCTCATACACTTTCACAAAGCTGAGCCTCTTGGCCTTAGGTAAATAGCCACTGTTGAAACATGATCTGAACAAATGCGATGTTGTAATTGTCATAACATGTGTCAGTGTGTGTTATCCGAACAGAATTTCACAAACCATTTGTAAAAGAAATATAAATAACTTTTTGTTCCATTAAATATACTCTCAAGAATCTGTTTTGTTTGCGTTTCACAGTATTAAAACTACCTTTTCTCTTTACCTGTATCTGGCTTTTCTTCCCTCAAAAACCTCCCTCTGTCCCCTGCTGCTCCCTTGCACCTTTCATTTCTTTTTCAATCTATCCCTTTCCACTCATATCTTTCCTCTGTGAATTTCTCTTGGAGATGAATAAAGTATAAAGTATTCCAGTATCAAGTATGAATAAAGTATCTATCTATCTATCCTCCTTTCCCTTCCCTTTTGTTAAACCCCAATTTCATCCGTTCCCCCACTCCAATCCAGATGGACCTGAAGGAGTCTCGTCCGGTGCGTCAGTATAAGAACTTCCAGATTGAGGTGGCGCCTGATGGGTACCGCCTGTACGGCACTGAAACATTGCGGTCCACACTCAGGGAGCTGCTGGAGCACCTGGAGGGCCAGAGCCTCCGGACCGACAATCTCTGTTTCCAGCTCCTTCGATGCTGCCCTCCACAGCCCAGAGGTACGAATAATACAGTCCTGCTTACCCAGAGAGAGATGCAGCAGACCGCAGACAGGCAAAGACACAATAAATTTCCCAGAGGAACAGAAGCATACTTTGATGACAATTCACTAAGCTTCATTTAGACAAAGGTAGACACAGTGAGCGCTGGCGTCTGGTCTCAGGAGCGCCTTGTTTACAAGAACAGTAAATGAACAAAGACTTAAAGGCTGACTGGCAGAGCAATTATCTTTCCATTGTGCAAAACATTTGTGGCTCCATGGCCTTGTATCCATTTTATTGTGCTATTGTTACAAAATAAACTAAATAAAAAAAAAAAAATATTGAGTGAAGTTTACATAAAACACCAGGCTGTCATGGTGAAAATAAAATAAAAGAAAGTACAGGTGTGATTCGAATAAAAGAAAAATCTGAAAACAAATATTGCAGCATAACCGCAATCATGGAGCTCGTTGAAGATTTAATTTATTCAAAAATGCGAGTGTGTATCCGTGCATGACTGACTGACTGAAGTCACACCATTGGTCAGCCGCATGTTGGAGTTCCCCATTGGCCGTTGCTCTTTCAAAATGAATCAGTTCCCTATTATGTCCTCAGGGGGTGTTTACAAATCGCCATTTAAACTAGGCTCTATTAATGTCGTGAGTAGCGATTTTTGTGAAATGCTTGTCTTAAAGAGCCAATTACTTATTTCGTCGCATCTACATTACTGAGATATTCCAACTAATTTTACAATTTTTGCATTGTTATGGGTGAAGAAATGCTTACATTTATGGGCTTCTTTCCCCGCACCCGCAGCTATATTCCCTGAGTTCACAAAGCATTGTGGGAAATTTCTTCCACCCCTCTGTTTGGAGTCTGCTTTTGAAAACACTCCGTTTAGAGCAGTAGTGGCTGGCTGCAGCCTTGGAGCCACAGCGAGAGGACCCTTTATTCCACATTAATTTCTACTTCATGCATCTCATCGAACATGCAAACATTCATATGAACAGATACCCCTCATATCACATTTATTTTATCCTTATTAATAGGGATTAGTTTTGTCTGCTCTTCCAGTCTCACTGCATTCATAAGGAAATAAATGCATCTAGGTGCTTGTGCGTCTCACTGGCTGAGAGTAGGTGAGACTTCATGCCACCGTGTGTCTCTCTGTCTACGTGTGTGCGCGTCTGTCTTGGTGTGAAACAGTGACAAAGAGGAAGAGAGTTGTAAATGCGGGTTTCCGGAGCCAAAGCACCCCTGCTCTGTTTACTTCACACAGGGAAAGGTGGAGCCGTGCTTGTTAGGGTGTGTTGAGCTGTTTGTGTGTGTTGTGGGTGTGTGGTATTGTTTTGTGAGGTTTAACGTCATGTTATGTGACTGTTTTGATTTGATATGGAGGAAGAAAAAAGACAGGAACATCACATGTCTTGTTTCCCTTTTTTAAAGCATTGTTTTTGCACACTATATCCATGCTAAACACACACAAACACTGCTATAAAGTATAAGTTGCATGGGTTCTCATGCATTATTTCTAATAATTGTGAAAATAATGGAGGCATTTATGAGTGACAGATGGCTGAAAGAAGGACTGGATAGTTGGAAAGTGTGTTTGTATGACTACAACTGTGAAGACTGGTTTGATTTATGCACATAAGAAGTGAGGACAAGCTGGGGGAGGGAGAAACTTAAAGCCAGTCTGAGGGGTTAGTTATTGTACAATTTAGGAATTAATTTAAGATAATGTATTGGGAAGGTTAGGCTGTCGATTAATGGTAGAGGTAAGGGAATAAATGTTGTGTAAATGTAGTCTGTTAATGGTTAATGCTCTATGCAGATGCAGTTTGTATGTTTGTCAGTCTGATTGCATGCAGTGTCAGGGTTTGCATGAGAACATTTTACATGTTACACAATGATGCTGTTGAGTAACACTGGCGGAGTGCAGGTACATTTTTTTTTCTTAAACCACAGTGTGCTGGTTTTTGTAACAACATTAATGCTAAGGCGCCCACAAACACGGGCACACACGACAGCATACACACACACACTTCACTTTCACTTCATCCTCCCACACACAGACCAACGTATACAAAAAAATAAACCGGCGCTAAAACAGTATGGTAACCCAACCTAAATAGCTTTTGCTTGCCACATTGACGTAACTGTTCAGAGCTGAGTCCCTGAGTGTCACAAAAGACACTTTCAAACACAAGTTAGCGTGATTTTTATTGTTATTTTTTTCCCCATTTGGACAGTGTCTCTGGGTCACATAAAACCAAGGGAACCCAGATTTGGTATTGAACCCATTCCAGGATCAGTTCAATAAGGCTTGTGTTAAATCATGATATTGCATCATTATGCTGTAATTGCAATTGTATGTTTTGGGCTGAACAATACAGCCACATATTGAGTTTTCTCTTCATTTACACTTATTAATTGTGTGGGCAGTTTTTCAGCTGTCTGGGTCCAGTGCATCTAAATGAATGCACAAGAAAACATTGTTGTGTGACCGCCCTGTATATGTTGTAGATATATGCTTCTTGTTGACTGTCTTGAAAGACGCTTCATATTAAATCGTGCGTGTGTGTGTGTGTTTATGTCACAGAGGTGTCTAACCTGCTGGTGGTCACTAAGGAGAGAGCGCTGATCCCTGCTACGCCCATGCAAGAGAGCCAGCTCAGCTTCCATCGCATTTTGAAGGAGGAGATCGAACAGGTATGCCTCTGTCCATTGTTGAGACTTTCTGTCTGTCTGTCTCATGGTGTAGCGGTAATGGCCCCTTTTATTACAGTTCCCATTTCTAGTTTCAGAATCGTCATTTCTGTGTTTGGTGGGCTGGTTGCCTTAATCTTAGTTTCTCCATTTTGGTCTTACAGTTAGTTCCAGGTAGCAAAATAAAGTTTTAAATTTGCCTCTCTGAAACCCCAGAGATACCCTTGTTATTCTAGCAGCTGTATTTTGGATGCTGGAAGCGACTATCACACTGTGTTTTTCCGTGTCCCTGCTGCGTTGTAGGGAGAGCACCTGGGCCTGGGAACAAGAACCAACATCTACTCAGGCACACTGAAGGTGAAGAGTGAGGAGGATGAGGATTCAGGCTATTCACCTAATCCGACGGTCAAGGTGGTCCTCAAGGTTCTGGGCTCAGGACACAGAGACATCTCCCTGGTGAGAATAACACATACACAGAGAGAGAGAGAGAGAGAGATAAAGACATCTTTATACTTCTATCCTTTGCACTGATGACATTGATTTCCAAACTCTGTATTTCTTGTTGCCAGGCTTTCTTTGAGACAGCCAGTATGATGCGGCAGGTGTCCCATAAACACATAGTGCTGCTCTATGGAGTGTGTGTCCACCACCTGGACAGTAAGTGCGAATTAAGAACTCTGTGTGAGTACGGGTGTGTGAGTGTGCGGCATTCATCTCAAATTGAGAATTTCGGAACTGTTACAGCACTGCGTTCAGTGGATGCAAACAAGAAGAAGTAACTCTGCATTTTTTTGTCACAGCAATATCAAAGCTGTATGCCACACTGTTTGCTCAATTCGTGAATAAAATCTTTTTTATTGATTCATTTCTTGCGGTAAACAGCAGAAGGCGATTTCTTTTCTGCTCTTCATGACTGCTCTGAAATCGGAGAAACTGGAGATCTGAAATGACGCCCAAGCTTCCAGTTTGTAATATGGATGGATGACTTTTGGAGGTTTTTCACAAACCAAAGTTTGTTCTGACAAGTTGTCAGCTTAAATGAACGCAGCCTTAACCCTTTGTGCTTGTGTGGGACAGATATCATGGTGGAGGAGTTTGTCCAACCAGGACCACTGGATGTGTTCATGAGGAGACAGCAAGACCCACTCAGCACACCGTGGAAGTTCCAGGTGGCCAAGCAGCTGGCCTCAGCTCTCAGCTATTTGGTGAGAGGAGAAGAGAAAACACACACACACACTCACACACACACAAACTTACACACAAATATACAGATATAGATATAGATACGCAAGTAGATATGTGTACAAGGGATGCTAGATCACGTCATCAACGTGTAAATATCAAAATATTCCCTCTGAATTTATAATGTGTGTGTGTGTGTGTGTGTGTGTGTGTGTTTAGGAGGACAAAAAGCTGGTCCATGGCTTTGTGTGCGCCAAAAACATCCTGTTGGCCAGGGATGGACTGGCCAACGATGAAGGAGGCCCCTTCATCAAACTCAGCGATCCAGGAATACCAATCACTGTGCTCACCAGGGAGGGTGAGAAAACACACACACACACGCACACACACACACACACACACGCACACACACACACACACACACACACACGTTATCATAAATAGCAATTAAAATTAAAGTGAAAGCATCAGATGATTGAAAAACATGATGATAAACTCATAACAAATAAAGTCTAAAACTATACACAGTGAGTGTGGGGGGAGCAGAAATTTCTGCCCTTATGGCAAATTATCCTCCCAGCATATGGAAGTTCACATGAAGTCATTACCACACATGAATGACACACCTTCCTGAATATGAAATAAGCGCTCCACCCAGCCATTTTTCCCACTATACAGCTACAAATCAAAGAACTAAAACCAAAATGAGAACAAAAATGAAACCAAAGTTATGTTAGAAACTCATGCTAAACTAAAACTGCTGAATTACAAAGTGTAAACTGAAACAAATTCACCTGTGACACACAAGCATTTATAAAAACAGGGACACAAACTCACACACTCGCATTTTGCTGCTCTGAAGCCGCCACACAGTTCCAGAGTTTTCTCTGAGTGTGTGTTTGGATCCAGTGAACTCTGTGCCTCTATGATGACAGATGACCATATCAGCTCAGCTAATTCTAAAATCTGCTTCTGCATTGGCTGGATAGTATTTCCACCAACTTGAAGCCCACTTGTTCGTCTCTCTTTGCACACACACACACACACTCAGGCACATACTGAAAAATGTATGACCTTGTCACGTGAACAGTACATATTGTGCTGGAGACATTTCTCCCTCGCCGTGTAATTTGGTTTGTAAAAGCTCGATCAGGGGTTCAGGGAAGACGGCACGACAAGGTCAGCTCTCAGATTGCACGATTCCCCACAAATGGGCGCCTCATGTTTCTGCTTGTCCATTAGAACCAGGGGCTGTGTGATATAATTCAGTACGGCTGCACAGATGGATGGACAGACCCAAAGGACAGACCGGAAATGTCTCTGCGTTAATGTC
>OMLF01016404.1:6752-22199 GCA_900302615.1 Holocentrus rufus | reverse complement strand
TTGGAGAGGAGGAGAGAAGAAAAGTGGACAAAAGATAAATGAAAACATAATGGTGTTGGTTTAACTCTGTAATTTCCTTTTCTGTGTAATTATTGTACCTTTTGACAGTATCATAATGTATATTTTTGGTGTCTATGAATGTGTTTTCAGTGTTGTGGCTGTAAGTTTACAGCCAATCCTATGTAAAGGACTCAATAGACAATCATACAATCATACTGAATCCGTCGAACAGAAGAGGCCACAAGGATTGAAGATATAACAAACCCAACACACTCTACTCTGGAGCAATAATCTATTTTGTTGATGATACTTCAGCCTTTTTGTTTTTGTTGACTTTTGAATTATTGTATCAAACCGAATCATCTTATCGAGTTTTTTCTGTTCTTTTATTTGGAAACCCTTTCGTGGTGCCCCTCCGGCTGTGGGACGTGTAAGATCGCCGGTAGTCATGTGATGTGTCTTGAGAGAGACGATGTAAAAAGATGGCAGCATTGCTTATGTAATGGGTTTATTAGGGGGTTTTCTCATCTGAGTGGACTCGCCGCAGAACAGGGCACATTGTCTTGTGTGGTGAGTTGCACTTCTGTGAAGTCAAAGGGGCATCATTTCATTGTAACCGCACCAGATGGTTGCAAGCCAGACTGCTGTCTGGAGGTGAGACTGTCAAAGATGATGTAATACACGCTTTTAATGAAACTACACAGGCCATCAAACCATCTTCTTTTTTTTTGCTTTGGTTTGGAACACTTAAGGTTGTAACTGTCTAAAAGGTAGGGAGTAATGCCAGTAAAGGAATTGTAGGTTATGTTGAAAACATTCAAATTTAGAATTAATTACAGTACAGTATACATATTTGACATATCAGATGTTGTTCTGAAACTAAGGGATAGTCTGGACTTTTCCCCTGCAGTAAACAACAGTCCTTTCTCCTGCAAAGTAACGTTACACATTCCAAAAACAAAATTATTCAATAAGTTACTCATTGTCTTAAACCCTATTGTTGCATGTGTAAATGTGTTTTGGTTTTAAAGATTACTAAGAATTTGTATATTGTTGTTGTGATGCTTTTATGTGTTAAAATAAAAAAAGGACTTCAGAAAACGAGATCTGACAAACACGTTTGATGTGAATGAATAACCAAAGAGAATCTATGTGTAAAATAAATCCACCAATGCAAAAGGAAAAATCGGTGATCAATTAGGATCACCTGATAACTATTATTTTCCTATTTTTCTTTCCCCACTGCACAGCATCAACAGAAATAACAACCAGGAGGAGACGGCAGAAATATAACAGCATTGGTTGCCTCCCCAGTCACGTATTCCCTAGAATACTAAAATGTTGCATGGAGAAGAGTGGTTCCCAGAGGCAGCAGACTTTAAAGGACTAGTGAAATCCCATGTGGTTTGTCATGCTGGAATGCACTTGGGGGGCGTACGGGGGAGGGAAGAGGGGAAGCAAGAGAAGGAAGAATGGTGGGGGGTGAAGCGAGACAGGCTCCTGAGATGGCTTGTGCAATTGAGCGATTTCCGGGTCTTTGGGTTTCGGGGGTAGTGGATGGGAGCAGTTATGTGGGAGGCAGAGGAGGTAAGAGCGCGGGGACAGTAGGGAGGAAAAGGGGGGGACGGAGGCAGATTTGGTGCCGGAGCTGAGGGAATGTCTGTGTTGGAGGAGGAAGAGGGGAGAGGAGGGGTGGGGTCAACGCCGAGGAGAAGGAGCAGAGAGGGAGGAAATCATCCGGGACCGACTTCTCCCCTGGCTGAGCACGCTTGCCATCACCCAATTTGAGCTGCTGACTGGTCGGGGCCAGCCAGCAGGACGATTGGAACCGTTCTGCAGCTGAGGCGGTGGCGGCAATGTGGCGTCTGTGTGCCAAATCCCCTTCGCCGGTGATCAGAAGGTGATAACGTGCATCAAGGGTGCGCTGGCTCACTCACTGGCCGGTGAGATTAAATAACATCAGAGACGGCTCTCTCTAATCCTTCCCCCCACCTCCCACTCCGCACTCTGAAACTGGGATTTAAAGTCCTCAGGCCCCAGTGGTAATGTTCTGTTTCCTCCTTCAGACAGCGGGAAGAGAGAGAGAGAGAGACGGAGAGAGAGAGAGAGAGCAGGAGAAAGGGAGGGAGAGACATGCAGAGGGAGAAACTGAAAAGGTAGCAAGTGCAAGTTAGCAACATAATGGAGGGATAAGTATGATCAGTTCTCAGTTCTCGAAGGTCCCCAGGCTCGAGTCTCCAAAATGTTTCAAGCAACCACTGTCACCCAAATTGACTCCTCAGACCCTGTGAGCCATATGGCCACGTCACTGGTACCATTTGAGAGATGAACGTCTTTTCTTTCATTTGAAACTTCTTGCATTAATCTGGATGAACACAGAGGACACTGTGGCTCTTGGAGGTGACCCTTCCCCCATTTTCCTTGCCTCTCCCTCTCTCGACCAAGCCAAATGTAATTTCTGATCTTAATGCAATCTCTAGGACATTCACAGAACAAATATTCAAACTGTGGGATATTTTCAGCACCCAAACGCTTCATGCCAGGCACAGCCTAACACCAATTGGGAAGGAGGTATTTTTAGGCCTTGAATTGAATGAAGCTGATGCATTATTTTTAATTTTATTGTTAAAGAGCTTTTAAAAGTCATACTTCACTGGACACTGATGGAGGTGTTAAACATAAGCAGGGGTACTGTGAACATCTTGGGGATTGTTTCATGAATTTAAAAAATGTGGCCAGAACCAGATTCAGAGCAACCAGAAATTAGATCCTCCTCTGTACCCAGGTGCAACAGAAGTTCATCATCATGTGGTAAAAGAAATTAATGTTGTGTACCTTAGCTGCAATTTGGAAGGACCAACCCAGTGTGATATGAGTTTTTGCTTATTTTCTACTTTTTCTTTGCCTTTAATGTTAATTATTAAAATAATTACATGCGTGTACCTCATTACAGATATTTAGTAATTACTTTTGTGTAAAACATCTCTGGTTCATTTAGTCCTACTCATAGAAAACAACTCCTGAAACCTTTAATTTGGTCAGTAAAGGTAATCCACCACAAGCGCATTTTGCAACTGCAGCAGAACACTAATATCAGGCTATTAGCATTTCTATTTAGAAAATTATTTTATATTAATGTGTGCATTTCGGAATCTGGTCTCTGTTTGTAATCAGTAAGAGGCAAGATACTAGGGTCCGATTTTCACAATTTGTTGGCCAAAATAAACCTTTCAACCAACAGCTAATGTTCTCTGTGGCTACATTAGGACCCGCCCTCTGTCAAACACAACCTGTTCAAACCAGTAAACAAAGGAAACCAAGATAGTTTCACCAGCCATAGTCCATAAAATTAAACACCACAGAATACTATGACGGCATTTATTTAAAAAGCATTTTTTAGTTTGAAAACTATAATAATAAAGATGAGGGGAAAAAAGGCCAATGACTCATAACATGATAAATGCACAGGAAAATAATGTAAAACAGTAAGGGAATGCATAAAATGGAACGCAAAACAATGGAAATGTCTTTCAATGTCCCATAATTTGCTTTATTCAAAATGTGTGTAAATATTCTATAAAATGTGTTTGCTAATGGTTCAATTAATGTTAACTAACAAGCCAGGTAACCAAGCATTACTTACTGTATTTGCCAAAGATGGAGTCAGTTGATCAACTGGAAAGCCAGAGAGCTGAAATGACATTCAGATAAACTGATCATTAATTATATCTATCTGTCATCGCCATGGGAAGTACAGAATCTGTACTTGTCCCATTTACTCAGTGAAGATGTAAGGTTTTTCTCTCAAGAAATGTTGTGCTGGATGATTTCCAGAGTGCAGCGGTACACACAGTTCTGTACCTTCTTAAAACTTCATAATAACCCACACTGTCTTAAAACCTGACAGTGGTTGAAAACCCGCCGCCTGTTTAATCTCATCACGCTTGGCACCCAAACAAATGGTAGCAGGTCACCATGATGCCAGTCGTGCCACTGGATGCCAGGGTTACTGGGGCAATCAGGTGGTGCTTACCATCTCTGTGTCCTCCACAGAAATGCAGAGTCTCTGTGATAATCCCTTTAGGGATTTTGACGGAGAATACTCCCTCA
Source organism: Holocentrus rufus (assembly GCA_900302615.1). Classification (NCBI taxonomy): domain Eukaryota; kingdom Metazoa; phylum Chordata; class Actinopteri; order Holocentriformes; family Holocentridae; genus Holocentrus; species Holocentrus rufus. The sequence goes on along the minus strand of OMLF01016404.1, from coordinate 18,089 downwards.
CTCTGCTTCTCGGCACGCAGATGCAGAGAGGAAAAATCCTCACACCTTCCTGGGCGGGAGTGCTCAGAATGGCTGCATATGATTTGGGAAAATGTGGGAAAAACTGGAGAGAGATGGAGGAATGCGGTTGGAATTGAATTGCAGCAGCAATGTTTTCCGCACCCATCCCTCCACCTTGACCTGACACTTTAAAATGATGCACTCTATTCGCCTTATTGTTGAGCGGTTTTATGCTGCTTTAGCAACTCCTTAAATAAGTTTGAATTTTTGTGCAATAAATTCAAAATCATTACATCCATCTCCAACCATGAGGAAATTGTATACTTGCAGATCCTCACGGTATTCATACTTACATAGCCTTACACAATGCACATAACACTTTGCCACACTGAGTCACCCGCACTCACAGAGGATAGAGCATGAGACAGAGAGAGAGAGAGGAAGAGAGAGAACGACACGTAGAGCCTCCCCTCCCTACCTTGTCTTTCATTATTTATTTACTGTCTGCAGTTTTTCCATCGCACGCATATTGATGCGGAGAAAGCAGGGTGTGAGTGCGTGTCAGAATCATTTCCTGACGAGGGAGACAAGGTGGAAGTAATCAGCAGAGCGCTGATGCAATATGACAGCCCCTAGAACCGCTGGTACACAGTTAAGAGCAGGAGAGGAAGGGGGAGAGAAAAAACATCTCCCTACTGAAGGAGGCGGCAAGATTTGCACAAGCGACGTTTGGGTGGAAAGTAGATTTGCGAAGTTCTAAAAGTTTGGGGAAGAAAATCACATTGTGGGATTGTTTTGTCGGAGCTCATCTCTGAAATTCCCCCTCCAGTGTAAAATTATGTAGCTTAAAGATTGTGTACTTTTTTTAAAATATCACAGCACGGTCGTACCGCGAGCTGCATTAGTTGTCCATTTGTTTAGGGTTGGTATTATAAGCGTTTCACTTCCTTCCACTTGAATTTGCTTCATTAGCTCTACATGAGTGGGAAGTTAAATAGCGCAGAAGACGGGTAGTGTCTGCTCGTTGCTGCAATCACAACCAACGTCCAGATGTTTGAGATGTAGATGCTCTGAGCGCTCCCCATAGGCTGCAAGAAAAAAAAAAAAGATCGACTGACAGTTCCTTTTTCTGGCAAATTTCAATTAAATGGATTAAAATTTGTTCGTGCATAACCACAACAGTTATTTTGTTTCAGTCAGCGGGTACGTCCAACATGGATTGAAGGAGGCACTAACAGGTTCTGCAAAATGGGCAGCGAGGCACTTGGCTGGCGTGATCTTTCTCTGCTAATCTCGTCGGACGGTTCGTCTGAAGCTCTGCGAGGCAGGCGGATTGATTAAACCCGGAGCCATCGCCGATCTGAGCGAGAAGGCCGAGCCCTGCCACCTCCTCTCCCGTCCCCCTTCCCTCTGTCGACAAAACGCACCTGCATCTATCTCTCTCACACATCTGTGTATCGCAATCTCATGTATTTCCATCTCTTTCTCCACACCACCATCTCTCTCTGTCTCTCACGTACGTACAGACTCTCTCTCTCTCGCTCGCTCTCTCTCTCTCTCTCTTCCTTTCTTTCACACACACACATACACGCGCACACACACAGACACCATCTGCTCATCCTGACAGGCACCAGCTTCCCGGGTACAGTAATTGATGAATGTGGAAGACTGTGCATTTAGGGTCTCCCCACCTCTCTCTCTCCCTCACCCCAACCCCAGAGCGTAAATGGGTTAACGCCCCACCACCGCCACACACACATAAACACACACGCACGCGCACACACACAGAGGTGCGACGGCGCTGATTGATTGATTGGGGCGGTAAGTTTCATGACGGCTAGTGACATTTCTCAACATCATGCCAAAGCCCCTGGCGGCAGGGCTGCGAGAGCGATCACTGAGGAATTAGGTAATCAAAGTCAGCAGGGATGGATTTCAGGGTGCCACCCATCTCCTAGCCCATATAGAAATAAAGTAATGGTAGAGTGCCTTTGTATAATCCGAGCCATGCAACGCAGCAGATTGAGGCACTTCAATATGTACTCATCTGATATCTCTCCATGTCCTCCTTTAGTTCACCTAAAACATTCTGTTTGCGGTATTCATTGCTTCCTTAGGAGAGGTGCAGCGCAACTGAATACTTTTGTTCCTTTTCTCCGGATTTGAGTGTGGGCAATTCCAAGGCAGGTGTTGCTTGTGGGTTTAATGTTCCACATATTGAAACAACATAAAAGAAATCCATGGCTGGTTGCTGCCAATCTTTAAAGCACTCTGGTTTAATCAGATTTTCTTACAGCCAATGCGGAGGAAAGCATTCAACAGCCCAAAGTTACAGTTCCCGGTTAATGGAGAGATTGGCAGTGTGACAACGTGCCATATTAACGTTAATCAAACTTCAAAAATGGTGCGCGACCTATAAATGATTCACAGCAATCTCTTAAAAACATTGCTGCGAGTTGTTAGGTAGATTTGTACTGCCAACAGCTTCAGAATATGGAAATATGTCATCAATTTATGTCCGCTGTTTTAAATGCGCCGACTGTTGCCGTGCAAGTTGTGCTGCATGTGGGATGCTGTATGTCATAGAAATGTAATAAACGTGGCATCTAGATTATAAGGAAATTTCATTGGTATCTCTCATGAGGCTTTCACTCACTTAACTGTCAAGGTATCATTCATCCTTTAGTTTATCCACCAATCCTTTCATCCATGCATTGACCCATTTATTCATCATCTGTCCATCCATCTCATTCACTCACCAGCCCACCCATATATCTACCCACTGAACCTTCTCAACAGATCCAATGGAGCCATCACTCCTTCACTGCAGCTATCACTGACCAAAGCCTCAGACGGTACAACATGAAACTGAGCGCGTCGCTGAACGGGCTGAACGTTGGGAGAGGAAATGGGGGAGTGAGGAGAAGGGACGAAGTGTCACGTCCCATTGGGGTCATTTGACGGCGGCTACATTTACCAAAGCAAACAGCCTGGAGGAGCAGAGTACTTCACCTGTCGCTGTGGATTACACCATTATCACATCCACCAGTCTCACAGTGTCCCGTTCCAACCACTCACGATTCAAAATTCATAGAACAAGCAGAATGGTGGGGCCCATGAAATGTTAAACTTCAGTAGGTTTTCACGGAGGCGTTGAGCGTGTTGTTGATGGGAGTTGACTGTACAACTGGGTCATTGTGTGTGAGACCACCAAGGTGAAGATCACTTTATGGTGTGCCGGGATAATGACAGTGGCCACGCAGAAAAAATGAGTCGTTTTTATTATTTATTCACCCTCATGTCAGTCAAAACATGGGTGACGTTTGCATGTCAACAAAACATGGAGCGAGTTAGCTAGCACAGCTCCGTGTCAGTCTTCTTCAAAACAATTAAATGATTTGAAGCCAGTTTCAAAAATGGCATAAATGCCAAAAAAAGAAAGAAAAAAGAAAAAATTTTACAGTATTGTCTTACCCTTTTGTTCACTTTTGGGATTATTTGAGCCCCAAGTACTCACTCCAGTTAGTAAGTCTAAGAATGACTATTTTAACCATAAGTTTGACTGCAAACACTGGTGTTAATTTTTCCTCCAGTTCAAGCTGTTGTGTAAGTGAACACAAAGTCATATCTAAAAACGAAGGATAAAATCGTATTAAATATTAGTCCATGGTCTAATGTGCATCTATTTTGGGAAGTTTGGGAAGCCCTGTTAGCAGTGAGTTATGTGATATTTGCATAGCGTGAACAGCACAAAACCACTTGGAACTGCCTGATTCATAGCTGTTCACATTGCATGTATTATATTAAATTAAAATGTACCGAATAACCCCATAGATAATACAAAATTACACTTCCTTCTGCATTTCAGCCCAAAGGTGCTGGACTTTAGCCCCCAAGATAGTGATTGGTGGTAGTTACACCACATTTAGCCTGCAGCAATCCTGAATGCCAAAACATTGCCAAAACATAATATATAGATAGATTTTTTTTTTGGTGGCACACAGGACATCAAAAACAGCACCAGAGACATATTCAGGGTAAAGAGCCATCCCTGGAGAGAAGACTGACACCGAGGAGTCCCTCTTCTCCTTCTCACCAGCGTGATTAATAACCCCTGTGCCCCATAATCTCTCCATCATCTATCTATGTAAATGCCCCCAGACCCGCAGCGCCAACACACTATGACTGATGGTTGTTCCACAGCACTGGGCTCAGTGTGTGTGTGTGTGTGTGTGTGTGTGTGTGTGTGTGTGTGTGAGCGTGTGTGTGTCTTGCACATGCATGCATTTATGCGTGCAGGGGGGTGTGATTGTGAGCGCGAGGAAAGGAAGAGACGGGCGAAGTCACATGGCCCGTCTCCCCTGTGTCACCTCAAAGACCCAGAGACTGTTTTTGTCCATTACGGACAGCATAAGTAAACACAGTGGAAAGGATGGCACGGCAAACAGGAACAAGGGAATTTATACAAAACACAAAACTGGGAGAGCTGACAAAAATAGATTTGGCTAAACAGTTCACACATTCTCCAAACGTCGAACAATGGGCCTCATGCACCTCAGGAGCCGCAGGATTGAATGATGCTCAGTAAGATCTATACCCATTTTTATTGCCTGAGCCCCTCCCCCTCAGCACAATGTAACTCAAATAATGAGGGTTTAGTTATGCATTTTAAAGCAGTTTTAAACATTACATCAATTAGTCATATTTATGAACTTCAATAATAATAATCATAATCATATTCAATCAATGTGTTCCTCCAAAAGAGATTTTTATGGTTTTTACTTGATTCTAATGGTGGGTGTGAGTGCCAGTGTGACTTGGTCTGAGTTTGGTTAGGAGGTGCTGTTGTGTCTTTCTGGATCTATTCGATTATTGTTATCTGAGGTTGGTGATACTTTTGAGACAATGGAGTTGTCAAGAAAAAGAAGGACAAACCAGAATATTGTTATTTTGCATAAAAGCAACAGAGAAAACTGTTACTTAAATAAGGACCTCCATGTCAAATGCATTTTCTCCACAGGGAAAATTCATGGGGTTTGAACATAATCAATCCTGTCACGATCTGTGATATACAGTGATACAGTGTGACATCTATATGATGGTGCTTAAAACTTGGATGTTTTTTACCCGCACATTTCTCTCTTAAATGGGACTGGAGTTACTGAATCCTGCTGCTGTTTTCCAAACAAAATAATTATTTTGCTAACAAAAAGCTAACACTGCATATTACATAAGTCACAGCTGGCCAGTGTTGCTTTGTCCATTAAATTTCAGATTGCAGTCATTCTATCTGGCTACTGAGTTACATAAACACCTGGTTTACAAGTATATATATGTATTCAAAATGGTAAAAGTATAAAATAATATAAAAATACACTAACAGGTGGATTTAATTGCACAGATGGCACTCAGTATGACCTGTGTGTGATGTCTTATATGGAATGGGTCATCACAGCTCGCTAACCACTTAGCCGCTAGCAATTTTGTTTTTAAAATTACGCTGATCGCTTTCAGATTATTAAAAAATGAATAAAAATTGTTCTTTTTTCATGTAAAAACAAACGTCCAAATGTTGTAAATTATTTTGAAGGCATCAGGAAAACCGCGTTCATGTCTCTCAGACGATCAATTTTATGATCTGGATGTCTCGAAAATGCTAACAAATGAGCCATGGATGATGACAAGACTTGTGATGCCTATCAGCTTCCCATTTGGTTGGGGAAGGGATTTAGTGGGTTGTGAAGATTGAATGGCGTGCACTGCTGCATGCCTCTTTTGGAAAAGGCCCCAAATTCCACGCAACATTCAGACTCTGCCTTTACCTGTGCAGGTGTATGAAAGTGAAAGTATCATGACATGTTTGGTATAGCAAGGCTCCTATCTCCTATGTCCCAATTTCAAGAAAAGATTGCGAGGTTCCCTGTGATATCACATATGCTATTATATTTCATACTGAAATGTGGATGATGAGGGCTTAAGTTCCGATGTTTTATGTTGATGTCATGATAATGATGCAACAACACAGTATTTCTAATTTAAATATAAAACAATAAATCAGTGGATAAGGTAAATGTGCACAATGCCAATATATCACATTATATCACAGTAAACAAAGATAGAAGGGAATCTAAAGAAAAAATTAAGTTCCGCTCAAATTTATATGTGAGTGAGGATAGAGCGAATGTGTATGCGTTCAGCATGTGTCTGCCTGTAGCTCCTGAATGGCTGATCCAAGAATGGGGGATGGGGAGTGCTGATCCACAGAAGAGGGATGTGTTGCGTTTTTGAACCGTGAGATCCCTCGGGCAGTTTTGGGCACAAAGACAGAAGACGAGGGAGATATGAAAAGGTCAAGGAGTCGCATTGTCTTAGTATGCAATTGACTGTCATTGTCTGTCGGAGGACAGAGAAGAAATTAAGAGGGGAAATCTGTTATAGATGGAGGCAGCTGCAGTAAATAGGAAATGGCACAATGTTTATATGTAAATAGTTTAATCACATTAGAAGCTTAGTTGCTGAAATCTTTATGTTTTGATTCAATACTGATGTGTGAAATATCATCATTTATACATTCACACAAAAAAGAAAAAGTCACAGAAAAGGGAATGTAGGTAATAGATACGGGGAATAACAACCATTTATATGTGAAACAATGAACAAGCACTATGGCAACGCGTTTTAACATTTCATCAGCTACACCTGGTTTGCCATTCATGAAAAAGCACATCAGTGTTTGTTTTATTTGATGAAAATAATATTGCAGTTAGTACATAAGGACTCTTTGGATTATAACATTATTCTTCTTCCACAGATTATTTATTCTAAAACATGCACGTGTCCATTGGGTGATCTGAGAACACAATGATTCCTGTGATCTTTGTCATTACTGGTGTCAAGAACCAAAGAAATCTTGACCTAATTCTGGTTTTAATGCCTCGGGTAAACCTGATCTGATTGGCTAATTATCAACCAAACTCAATCTTGTAATTGATAATTACAGCTGACTGATTGTTGGATAATTACAATGCAACTGAAATGAAAACAGACATTTATTGATTAGATGCTGATCGCTGTTTAGAGCCCCGTTCCCTCTCATGATTTTCTAAACTATGGTCCTGTGTAAATTTTGTCTTTTGAAGACCATACCTGGGAATTTCTGCAAATTTTTCCCAAAGCACACAGTCGTGTTTTAGAACACCAATATCATTTTTCCTACCTTTGATCGGACTATTGGATTCCATTCATTCCAGTACGATCGAAAAATTAACATTCAGAGACTTAAAACTTTTTCCACACCAGTATTCCATCACCATGATAAAGATGTCCTCATTAATTTCCCTAAAGAACCAGCAGTGTCACATTTTGATGACTTGAAATTAGGCGTGATTTGAATGGATCTGAAATACTTCCTGTTGACGCATTCAGGGACATCTGGGGCTTTACGCAGCAAATTATCAATTCCGTGGTTTATGATTGTTAGCAGCAGAAGCAGAACATTACAAGAAAGGTGTTTCAACCAAAAATTCAAATTTGAAAATTGTGGGATTTTGATTATATTTTGTGAAATCCTCATACTCCTGTATGATTTTCAAAACGGTTTGTAACGATGTAAAATGTAGGTAAACTGTACCTAAAAGGGCCAAACATTCCCAGCCACCGGTGTGGTCCATGAAGTCTACAATAAGAGTCAAGAGTTGTCTTTATTGATCTCCTGAAGGAGAAATTCAATATGAGATCATTAGAAGATATGGTTATTTTCTGAAGATGATTTTTAACATATTTTGAAAACTTTCCATTGCAACTGGATATGATGATTATTAAAAGTGCAATTTAACCCCTCACAGCCCATTGTTATAAATAGTACAGTGATGAGTCTAAAAGGTAACAGGAAGCCTGTGTAAGGTTTACGAATCGTTACGTCTGTCGCGCCACAGACCAGTAGCCAATTGTAGCCTCTGTATCTCACTATGAATTTGCATATTTAGCTAACGCAAAGTTGACTAGCTGCCTTTCTCCAGAGACTTTATATGTTTTGGCAATCGGGCCAAGGTTTATCTTGCTAACATTTGCAACACACAGCTGATAGTTAAGCTGAAGGCTCATGTTATCTATTATTGTTATGTTTCTAGCGTTGCAGAGAGTAGGACACTAAAAAAATACTATTCTGATACGTCCACTTGTAGGCGACCCTGTACAATTAGCTCTTTTTCTTCAGAATCGGCCTCCAGTTGGAACATTTAATGTTGAGGTACACCTTTATTACCTCTTGCCATCGTGTAGCATGGCAAAACAGAAAACAAGCGGAGGTTTGTGTGGGCAGAGTCGAGGGTGGGCAGGTATGTGCGCAGCAGAGGGTTGGTGGAGATTTGAATAGAGGTGGGGACTATTTGCATATTAATAGATCTGCGCATACTAAATGAAGGCAAAGGTATAGAGTTACATGTAAGCCATTTTAAGGCATGAAGGGATTTTTTTCATGAAAAAAACTTAGTATGTAATTTTGCTGAACAGAGATGAGCTTTTAAGGGTTTAATCAATATTTTGTGGTGTGTGAGTTAATTTTGCGACTTGTTTCAGCTTTGTTCATACTGAATATGATTTTATTTAGTTACATTTTAGTCATTGGTAGTCAGAACTGTGTGCCTGATGTAGATGACTTGTATCAAACATATTCGTCAGTGGGATGCTCGTGGTGGATTCACTGTCAATGGTACAGTGTAGAAAAGAAGGGGTTCCTCAAAAACCTTTAGAGGGTTTTATAGAAAGAAACTGAAAGAAAATCCTCAAGGAAACCTAGAGACCCAACTGATAATTATGCAGATGTTCAGCATCATTGAATTGCTGTTATGGCATTTATTGTAATATAACCGCATGGTAATTAAGCTAGTTTAGTTTTTTTTTCTAAGCGAGTTTTACTTGCTGCAGAACAAAACAGCTCCTTTACAAACCCTCTACAACATTTATTTTATAATATCTGTTCCAATGCATTCATGGAAATAGTCTCAAAATGACCAACTGAGTATAAAAGTCATAAAAATAATCAACAAGTTTTAAAATGTGCATTTGTAAATCCAGTAGTTCATGTATGCACATTATTTTGGCTGACAGGATTCCCCTGTGAACCCTGATAAATCCTTAATTTTTCACAGTATAGATGAGGGCCTCTTAGACTTGACTCTCTGCTCTCATTTTAACTTTGACTTTGACTTAAAAAACAAACAAACAAACAAACAGACAATTCATTTCCGTTCATTTTGAGACCAAAATTATATTTTAATTTTGTGAACCTCTCAGTGTACATTTTCAGATGTACATTTTTTTTTCTTTTGGTTTGTTTTGGTTTTAGTGAACTGCAACCGTCTTTGCAATTTCAATTAAATAATTTCATGTAGCATTTTCATTTTGTTAGACTATGTGCAGCACGTTTTTTTAGGGCATAGGTACCTGAAAGCAGCGTCTTTATGTCCCTCAGGAAATTAGTACTTCCTGTCCGTCTCATGGAGCAGGACCCAATCAATGCAACCGGACGCTCTGAGGCAGCAAACGTGAATACAAATTCACAGAAAGGGTGTTTCTTCCTCAAAAAAAAGGGGGGGAAAAAAAGATCAAATCTTACAACGACACCCGCTGACTTGATGATAATTACCAGGGCTTGATTATGAGAGAAACTGAGTCACTCTGGTTTTGCTTGTGTGTTTACAAGCGAGCTCCAATTACCCAGTCTACCAAGGCTAACAAGCGCACGAGGCGGAAGGGGAGGGGGGTGGCATCTATATCTGCACATCAGCAACGTTCCCTAACCCCTTCTTTCCTTCAACTGTGAATCCCTGTATCCCGAGGACAGCCGGCCACCAGCTCACACTCCAAAGAGCCTTTTTTTTTTTTTTTTTTCAGAGAGTCGTCCTCGCACAGCTCTTCAGAGGGGAGACATGTTGTTAATAATTAAGGCTGTGGCTGGAGGCACAGGGAGGCTAAACTTCCTCTAACAAGTGGCTCTCTGACAGCGCAGACATATGGATCCAGCTTCCCCATATTCTCCCCAGCCCTCCAGACTTGTGCATTTCACACACGTCTAAGGCGGGGGTGAAAAACCTCCATCGCGACTGCCACAGAACAATAAATCAAATTCCTAATGGTCGGCAGCAAGCGGATAATTATGAGTGTGGCCACATGGCGCGAAAGGGAAATTTTCTCCTTCAAATTGAGTTAAGTATTTAGCTTGATTTCTTTATGTTGCTGAGGAGATCCGGGACAGTAGGTCACGTTGTCATTTTGCTGGAAATGGAGATGTGGTCATTTTGGTATCACTGGTCAGCCTCTCACATAAAACTGGTCAGCCTAACACTTTGAGGCAATTAAAAATGTGTTACTGGATATATAATCTGTGGTCGAGGGGACATAAAATTCTCATCACTGTCAGGAAATCTTTTCCACTTGATCTAAAGATTTCAGCCGGCCATTTTTTCGCCTGCACTGGAGCATACACCGCGATACCACCGTCTCTAATCTATTATTGACAGACTGTCAATTTCCTCATTATGCACGCTGGGTTAGAGGTTTGTCTGCTCCTGTGACTGTAGAAGTGACTGAGCCTGGGAACCAGAGCCAGATTGGATCATGCCATGTCACACCCATAAATAATGACTACTAACGAATTAAGGCTGCCCATTAGGAACACATCAAGGCCATTTTTTTTTCTTTTTTTCTTTTTTTTTTTACCTCACACAGTGAAACATCACTGTAACAAAGTCAAACAAAATGACAGTTACAGTTAAATGAAGTAACAAACTAATTTTGTTGACTTTAGCGTCCACAGAGTGTGTGGCATGTTGTATCCAGTTCTGTTGGAGGCAAACATCTGTTTTACCACAACACAGAAATGATAGACACCTCACACCGGCAGACCCCAGTTTTACTACTTCTTACTCTTTGGGCAAACTAATCATTTGGCCGGAGAGAGGAACCGTCATTTGAAGCAACCATTGCCTTTCCTGCTTCCTTCCCTTTTTTGTGGTGGGTGGGGGAAAAGGGGGGACAAATCTTGTTTTGATGCTGGCGCTGTCAGGGGGCTAGCCAGAGAGGATAGTAAACACTGCCTTTGCAGAACATTTAAAATCAATCCTTCAGCCACAGGCCTAGAAACCCCCCTCGCTTCTCTCGCTCTCCCTCTCTCTCTCGAAGCCTTTCTTCCTCTTTTTCTCTCTCCCTTCTCTGTAATGTGTCTGGTGCTCTCTGAGAATAGAGGCAGCACTTAAAAGCCAGGCATAGGGGCTGAGTTTTGTGACAACGGCTCCGGCTTTTATTACCATGGTGAGACGTGACCAGCTGCCCCCCCCC
>OMLF01016403.1:2487-25731 GCA_900302615.1 Holocentrus rufus | reverse complement strand
AAATGTGTCACTGCCTATGTTTTCACTGATGTTGGCTTTATTTTTCTTGCCACCTCAGGGCTTCCTCTATGAACTGGACAAGGTGAGTTCATCATACATTACAGTACATTCTGCTAACTTTTAATGAACATTTAGGGATTCATAATTTCTCAGTAGACCCAGCAGCCATTCTGAAATGAAATAGCAGGTAAACACAGGTGTCGCTAATGACATTAACAAAGGTTCTGTTCCATTTAGGGCAATGTCCACACAAATCCGGAGAAATCTGAAAACACATATTCGAGTCAAATTGTTTTCCACCCACACTCGCGTTTTCAGAACGCTTTTGAAAAGTTGGCCATCCACAGTAAAACGGTGAAAACACTTCAATTTATTGAATACACATGCGCAGTAGACTAAATCTGTGGAAGCAATGCAACAAATTTACAAGCGATATCAACTGTACATGAAGCCAATGATGTCACAGCTTTAAATATTAACACAGGAGTCGGTTTCTCATCAATGTGTTGAACTGTGACAACACAATTTATTCCTACTGCCACAATTTCACTTTGACCAGAAAAAAATGCTGTTATTGTTGCTATGATCATTATAGTGGTTTCTACCGTATCCTCTCCTCCCACTCCTCCCTGCTGACACAAACACACACACTCACACACACACACACACACACACACACCTGTTTCAGTGCGAGGTCCGTGTATGATAAACATCATGAAATTGTCTGTTTTCACCATTTCACTGTTTTCTCTGTTTCCACACTACAACGCCAACCCCAGCGTTTCAGATTTATCCACTTGGGAGAGCGTTTTTGAAAAGCTCCATTTTCAGTGGGCGAAAACGTCATTTTAGTGTGGACAGAAGGGCAAAATGGAGAAATAAGGATGAGTTTTCGGATTTCTGGGGATTAGTGTGGACATGGCCTAATTGTAGCAGAGTCTTTCCAGTGAGCCTGCATGAACAATAGCAGGACCCTGGTTCTGTCAGACCTAAGATAGAACAGAATAGAATGTCCTCATTATTGGCATTAGTAACACCTGTTTTTACATGCTATTTCATGTCAGAATGACTGCTATCAAAAAGGTATTTTGGCTTGGACTGTGAGCATGATTCCTTTCCTGTAGAAAATCACTTTGTCTCCTATGTGCTTATCTCTGACAGCAAGTCAAGGTGAATGAGAGGTTCATAAGACGACTGGAGTTCCACCTCAGCAAGGTAAGATATGTTCATTTTGTTGAGTGAAACTACAACAATTCATCAACAACACATTGGTCTACAACACAAAGGTGTAGACCAATGTATAATACACATCTAACCAAAAGATATTTCGAGCAAAATGTTAAGTAAACATATCTGTGCACCTATGTCTTTGTCACAGCCCGCTTTTGGGAGGGAAAAAGAAGAACTGACATATGGACATACCTTAGTTTTTATATAGTATTTAAGTACAGTATAATACGAAGGCTAAGTTAGAAAATGCATTAAGCTATAATGAGGAACCAGTGGGGTCTCCCTCAATTCTGTGAGTAGCTGGAACAGAAGCTTACCCTGGTATTACCAATCTATAATAACTAACTCCACCCAGATTGATGTTAAAGCACAAAATTGTCCTCTCTGAAATTCGGCATAGGATGTGCCAAGTTAGCCCCTCATCTATCTTTGTTATCTCCCTCCCTTACAGTGAAACTTTAAAGCGCTGTATTTTATTTATTTTACTTCCTGTCCTTTTTCCTCATATCCCCTCGAGAGCAGTGGCGTCTCCAACCACTTTGTCTGTGTGCGTGTGTGTGTGTGTGTGTGTGTGTGTGTGTGTGTGTGTTGATAATCCCTGTCTTTCCTATCCAGACCTTTCTGTGCAACATTTTGTTCAGTGCACTGAACTTTATTTTAACTGCATTCAGTTCCAAAGATTTACAGTGACAGACAAACAGATGCAATAAAATCATGCTTCCTCATTTATAAAGTAGAAGACTGTCGTCTCTCATGCTGTCTGGCATCTATTTGACTCAAATGAGAAATTGGCAGGAGTTGTTTGTGCGCAGTGGTGTTCACCCACCCCTGTGTAGGACATCATTTTTTTTTTGTAACAGTAAGTGGTTCAGTAACTCACCTCAGTTGTACTCAGCCACTGATAATACAGTGTATACAAAACATTTTCATACATCAAACAACCAGTGTGGTATTGATCAGTTCTCCACTATCAGAGGTGCCTCAGATCACACTTTTATGCATATTAAGCTCACTTATATGTTTAGAAGACTTGAACACAAATTAAATAACGGTCCTTCTTTGCCCAGATTGAGGAGCTGTATGAAGCCTACTGTCTGCAGAGGAGACTCAGAGATGGAGCCGACAAGATGGTGAAGGCCTACACAGCCTCTCCAGGCAGCAAGGAGGCAAGGGAGAGTCTGTCTGAAGCCAACAAAGGATATAAGGAGTACACAGAGGTAAATATGGGAGGAAAGAAAGGTGGAAATATGAAGGGATGGGGTGAATAGTTGGTTTGAGTGTAATGGGAAACATGGTGAAGGCCTGCAACGGCTCTTGGGATGGTGAAGAGGTCGGAAAGAACTGAAGGTAGGAGAGGGAGGGAGAGATTCAATTGGATGAAACTGAATTTTGGTAGCAGTAAGTAGTAATAGGATATGAAAAAGAAATTATAATATGAAAATGGGGGTTAAAGACAATTTACTGTGCCTTCATTTGTTGATGAATTCCCACTGGTCACCAATAGAGGTCTAAAGGGTCATAAATTACTTAAATTGTAACTAAGTGCCAAACCCAAATCTTGGAAAGCCTTGAATCTTAATACTGCTGAAATTGCTATCTGCTATTGGCTGATCTTTGTCGCAAAGTGATGTGTTCACTTGCTGTACTCTTTTAAGGTAACATCACCTGCCATCTGGGTTTGGTGTTTAGATGCTCTTTAATGCTCCGCAAAGGTATTCCTTCTTGTCAGTCTTAGAGACATCTCAGAAAATCTGAGAAAGGAATAAAGGAAGACAGAGAGAGAGAAACAGAAATAAGAGTTCAAACTAATGTAATCTGAAACACAACAGGTGCACGCTGTCTCTCTCAGGCTCTCTCTCTCTGTGCTCCCAGGAAAACAAAGACTACAGTGTTAACCCTGCGATGTTGCTCTGGCTTTGAAATGTGTGGTCAGTGTCAAAATTATTTCCTCCTCTCATTTTCTCCCCCTTTCCTTCAACTGCACCTCCATAGAACATGTGTGTATTAGAGAACGAGTTGGAGAACCAGCTGGGGGAGTTTCACATTAAGATGAAAGGTAAGAACAAAGGATGGATGGTGAATTCACTCATCTGTCGTCATTCCTCCCTCCCTCCCTCCTCCCATTTTCCACTTTTCTCTCATCCTCTATTTCCCTTCTTCAGATGATCAGTCCCTCTTTGTACCACCCTATTCTCTTTAAAGGAATGTAGGTATTTTGCCAATGTTTTGGCAAAATACCCTTTTTCCCATACCCAGACTGAGACAAGATGTTTGATACCATTTTCACCTCTGTATGTCCACTGGTTCAGTTCCTATGGGTAGCATTTCATGTTTGCTTAGCATAAAGACTTGAAGTCTCCAGGAGTCATTACCCTAGTTCTGTCAAATTGGAAACCTTATAGTAGATGGTTGGAATTATAAATGGTAGGAACTATAATGGCTGAACATATGTGTTCAGTGGTTTCCATCTAACTTCTCCTAAGACGTCTCCTTAAAAGACTTGCTAAAACATGATGCATTGTGAAATAAGACAGCTTTGGAGTGACTTTAAGGTTGTTTTTTCTTTTTTTACTTTGACGGAGATAGGCTAATGACTCCCGTAGTCTTCAAGTCTTTATGCCAAGCTAACAAGAAATGCTACCCAAAGGAGACAAACCAGTGGATGTACAGAAGTGAAAGTATTATGTGACATCTTGTCTCAGTTGGGGTAAGCTGGAGAAACAGTGTTTTGACCAAAATTCCTTTAAATATAAAAGAACTGGTGGGCGGGGTTAGACACTGTGAAGGCCAGGTCATCACCCGGTGCCTGTTCTGAATTGTAGAATTGAAATATTTCCACTTTCAAAATGTCCTATGACTTTCTTGACCCCGTTTCTATACAGACCACTTTTGTTGGGTTTATTATGTTGGCCACTTTGAAATAACACCTTGCTCTCTGAAACATACAATGTGTGATTTTATCAGACCACTACATGGTTTTGAGAGTAGCAGCAAGTTTGTATGTAATCTCTTGGAAAAGTCACTCCTCCCTCCCTGTCTCTCTCTCTGTCTCATACCAGCCTTACCAGCCAAACTTTGCTGAGCTCTGTGCCTGTTGGCTGACAGCAAAGCTAACCCTACATTAGTGTGTTTTGTTAACATTTCTTATCTTGCCTCATTTGTTGCGCTCATTCATTACCTCGTTTGTCGCACTCACTCGCTTCATGGGTTCCACCATTGTGTATTTTCATGAATGGGAAGGGGAGAGTGCTTCTTTTAATCAGTAGGGGAAGGAGTGGGAGGAGCTTGAGTCTGGTGTGGATTTTGGCAAAGCAGGAGAAAAGGGTTGCAAGAAGCAACATTGCTGGTCTGCACGAGCTGGTATTGGATTATGTCATTATGCCTCAAAAAGTCTTGACAATGCACAGATTAGTTTCAGGATTGCTAATACTTTCTAAAATTGCATAGTACATGTTTAAACTCCTATAATCCACTGGCCTTTCTAGTGTAATGAAACAGCCAGTTGCAACATTTCAACAGCATATGAAGCAGAAATGGATTAATGAAAAGTATAAAAAAATATGGATCACCCTCTACACTCCTTTTATCCCTTCTCTTCTGCTTTTTATCTCCCCTACTATTTACCATGTACCTTCACTTACCTCCTCCCCTTCACATTAGCTGACATTTGAGTTGCTCAGTATGATCAGAGTGCTGTGTTTTAAATGCCATAGCTCAGTGCAATCAGCGCTGTCGCTGTATTGTTGTAATTATTATATTATTATATTTTGTTTTACTTTCTCATTTAATACTTTCAATTTCAGTTTCATTTGTTTGATTTTTCCTGCTTTTTTCTATCAACCGCAACAGTCTTTTCTGTTGATGCTGTGGTGTCACTTTGTTATAATTGTTATTGTGGTAGTATGTGTATTATTTCTACTTTGATATTTATTTGTTTGTATATTTATAATATTATTTTGATAATTATTTCCTTAATTTATCATGGTATTTTCAATCAGACCTTGATATGTAACTTTTCTTTGTGTCCCAGGTCTGGCCGGTTTTGCTAGGCTCTGTGCTGGAGACCAGTATGAGGTTAGTCTCTCTTTTGACATTGTTGCCCAATCAAACTTTTCATTACTACCTGTCAAACACATATTCTCCTCAAGCTCACATCATTCAGGTGGTTCAGCTGTTACAGACAAACACACACACACACACACACACACAAATAAACACATACACACATACACAACACAGTCAAACACTATACAGCTGAGGAAATATCATGAACACACTATTATGTTCTCTGCCACAGATGTACACTCAGTTCTCATGCATACTTGACATGCACAAATAAGACTGATATTGTATTTGTGTTGTGTGTGTGTGCGTACGCATGTTCAGATCTTTATGAAGTACGGTCGGCAGCGGTGGAGACTCAGAGGGAGAATAGAGATAAATGCGAAGCAGATCTGGGACAGTGAGGAAATGGTGTTTCTCCCACTCATCACAGAGTTCCTCTCTATCAAAGTGAGTCCCTCCCTCTGTCTCTTTTTCTGATCAGATGATGTCATTTTTATTTCTTCATTTCTTAACAGATTAACTCACAACACCTTGTAGCACAAAGAAGTTACTCCTTAGTTAAAGTAGACCAGAAATCGACAAGCCGAGGTTGGAAACAGTTTTTTACAATATTAATTTGAAGACTGTAAAATGTGTGATTGCTGGCACAGGCTCAGGTGCAAGTTTACTGAATGGCTTTATCTTGTTAACTTGATAAATGTGTTGATAAGAGGCAACTATGAATGCCCCTCCCTTTCCACAGGCTTGCATGGATGAGTCATTTCTCTCTCTGAAATTATTTTAGTAAGATAGGATAATCATATAAGAGTGATGTAGTTTGGTAATGTGCAGCTATAGATCTGACTAGGGGTCTTCCGGGTGCCAGAACAGAAAAAGACCTGAAAATGTACTACCTGGAACAGAACCAGACCTGTCTATTATTTGAAAGCTGGTCCCAGACCTGTGCACATCCGAGAAATGAACCTGAATCCGGCCAGGAGACACAGACCGGATCGGCACCGATTTCACAGCTGATTGTTATTAACAAGTTAACATTAATTTACAAGTTGTCAAAACAAAACATCTTGTCTTACCAAATGTAATTTTTGTAACCTTGTTCTGTTTGGATCTGATTGACCATATATAAAACGTTGATCCAAACCCATATGGGTCCCAGGTTGGGTCTCGGGTGCTAGGGTTTGGGTGGACTGACTGACCCCCTGAAGGCATCATGTTGCTGTGGTAAAAATACATTTTTTGTATGTTCTACTGTGGTGTACTAGGTGACGGAGCTGAAGAGCTTGGCCAATCATGTGGTAGTAGGAAGTGTTTCTTGTGAAACCAAGGATCTCTTTGCTGCACTGCCTCAGACGGTTGCCGTGGATATTAATGACCTGGGAACAATCAAACTAAGCTTAGAGGTCACATGGAAGTAAGTCCTATCAATCATACAGACATTCTTTCCTCTTTCCTTGCATCCATTTATTCAGTGCTTCTCAAAGGGATTTATCATTTTCCATATGTGAAGTTTTGTGACAGATGTTAATACTAGCTATTACCACATCTATTACATGTTAAACAGAAGCAAAATATGTGTTGCCCCAGACAGCAATCACAGACAATGTTGAAATGTGTCTTATTTATTATTGTCGGTAAAGTTTATTCAATTTATCTCTTTTTCTGCCTCCTCTGTTTGTCAGTCCGTTTGATAAGGATGACCAGACGTCGGCAGCCAGCTCGGTCAACAAAGCTCCGACCATGAACAAGAGATTTTCAACAGTCTTCAACCAGAGTCCGCCTGACACCCCATCACTACGTGAACAGGCTTTCTATGTGAGCGTTTCAGTGATCTAGTAGTCTTTCTTTTATCCTTTCTTAGGCAGAGAAGGGTTCAAACAATGTGTTGTGTTGAAGGCAAATAATGGTAAATTGTTGCTGGCATAGTTTATCAGCACTTGGGAAAACAATCCAGAACAGCTTCACTCAGTTGATATGATGATTTTTCAATGGAAGTCCTTTCTCAAAATTAAAGCACTAGCAGTCGCAACAATAACACATTCAAGACCATAGTCGTTTAGTCTGTAACCGGTTTTAGTTGTTAAAAGACCATAGGTCCATTAGTTATATAGGTGCAGTTGGGAGTGGATAGTTGCACTTTTTATGGTTGCCTGTTTGCAGCTAGGCTGTGATGTAGTGTTATATCAATAGTATTTTATCTAGTCTAGCTGCTGCGGTGATCATGGTATTGTTGCTCTGTGTTTCTAAAGCTGAGCCAAGAGACTGTAAATGTGATGTGAGCCTGTTTCTGGAGGGCTCCCCATATGCATTATCCTTTCATTAGACTGGGTCCCACGGTGAGACTAAATTCGAGAATTTGATTCTAAGGCTGGAGAAGTTCAACAATCCAAAATCTTAAGGTTTTCGTCCCAGCCAAACAATACGTCAGCTAATTTCACCGAAAACTTTGCCCTGTCTTTGTTAAATTGTGCTCATCAGTGAAACCAGCTGCTGTAGGACTTTGCAGGATTGAAAACCTGCATTCTTTTTGAGCCTGAATGGCATACGGTCAAGAACAGTTGAGGTAGCATTTGATTCAGTCAGTCCCCACCAGTTGCTGTCTAACTGTCCCACTGTCCTTTGCTGCACCTGGCATGCCACTTTCACATTCAGTCATTGCCTCGGACTTTGACCCGCCGACAGCGCTGGGCATTGCTGGATGTCTTCAAAGATACACTTAGCCACAGTTGCGCCTGTAATGACAAGTCCCCTGCAAGACCGGCCACTGCAGTAAGTCATGATGAAGTAGAACCTTAGAAAACCAAGGAGTTAGAATCCCCGTAGGACTGCCCGCTCCAGTAAGTCGTGATGGAGTAGAACATAAGCAAACTAGAACCCTATAGGAATACCATAAGTGGTGTAGAACGTTAAAGGATTTAGAGCAGTAGTCTCCATCCAGTAGCCGTAGTTACAAAATAAATATGTTTTGTTGCCAGTGCTGTGATTAATACTCTGATTAATCTGTTTACATGACTACATAAAGTGACAACTTATCAAAATTATCCTGTTTACATGATTGAAATATTTTGGCCCTAATACATCTACTCAACCTGAATGAAAGAAGGAAACAACATGTGAAACTGATGTTTTATGTGTTGACATGAAGTGAGGATTGATATGAATAGGTGACCCTGAGAGAGTTTCATAATGTATGTTACTTTAGTTACATTGATAAAGACCATAATCATATTAATGTAATCAGAGTATGCTATTTACACAGGCTCTGACTTGTTTGTGTGATTGCTTTAATCACATTTTTATGTGCTTATA
Organism: Holocentrus rufus; assembly: GCA_900302615.1. Classification (NCBI taxonomy): domain Eukaryota; kingdom Metazoa; phylum Chordata; class Actinopteri; order Holocentriformes; family Holocentridae; genus Holocentrus; species Holocentrus rufus. The sequence continues at coordinate 17,130 of OMLF01016403.1, read as the reverse complement.
AATGTGACTATTGGTTTCTATAAATGCAGCATTGTATTCCAACCAAACAATAGGACACAGAAGCTGATTTCACTGATTAGCGTCTTCTGCCAGAGAGCAACAACAAATCTGTAATGAAAACCTGATATACAAGACTCTTGATGGTAGTTGAGAAAACTGGCCTAAAGTGTCCTTTTAGCCTCTGTTGGTTACTAATCTTGGAGAGAATCTCAGAGAACCTCAAAGGTACTTACCACCACCCACTAGTGTATGATGATTCTGTGTGAAGTTAAGGAACCAGAGAGAACATAGCATGTATCTAGAACTGCCTCCTGGTGTCAGTTATGATGGAGTAAGATCCTTGGGCATCTAAGACCTAGAATCATGTGGCTTCTCACTGGCATAAGTTATGATGGGAAATTATCTTAGAACCTAGGACATAGAACCCGTATAACTTTAAGTATGTCAGTTATGATAGTGTGTTGTCTTAGTGAAACTAGAGACTGCTAGAATCAACCACCAGTGTAAGTTCTCATGGTGAAGAATGGTAAAGAACTTGAAAGGCACATAACTTACACCAGTAGGCACTTAAATACCCACTGGGGTACATTATGATAGGGTAAAAACTAAAGCATACTTCAAACCCTGTAGATAGGCTCAGTTAGAAATGCTTCTTTAGCAAAAATGTGTCCACATAATTTTCCACTGCCAAGTTGTGGTCTAAAATTGCCAGAACCCTGTAGACAAACCCCTTTTATGAGCCCATGTCTTCTTGGCTTCATTTTATCTTCACACATCCGTTGTACTGCAACGGTGTGTGTTCGCCCATCGGAGCTAGTCTGCTAAATATATTTTTGTCTTTTCACAATTGTTTATATGATAGCAGGTATTACTGGAGAAACCTTTTATTTCCAAAATGTCAGCTTTTGAGAAAATGCACTCCATGCATTTTTACCACACATGTTCAATTGTTTGGCTTTGTTCCAGGTTAATGGAAAAGGTCATATATGCTGTGGGCGGTGTCAGCTGGCAGTTGAAACCAAAGCTGGATCGTGCAGGGCACAGATTCCCCTGGACTGCACATTATAAGTTTTGGAGTGTGCCTACTGAGCAAGATTAACTTAAGTAAATTTGAGAAGTGAGCTTCTAATTTGTTAGCCTGGTTCAGTACCCTCGAGTATCCTAACAGGTTGATCACTGAAACAGAACAGGACAGAACAAAGCAGAGGCAAGTACTGCATGCTGTTTAAGGAGAGGATAATTACACAGAGCGGACATTGCTTTTGAGCTAGCCACATTGTCTTGTTAAAGAATCAATTTATGTGCCAAGATCAAACAACCAAAGTAGCATGAATCTACAGAATCTGTCACTGCGTGCCGCTGGTAACCTAATCAGCAGATTTACTTACATGAATGCTGTTGACAAGGTTCAGAGTCAAAGGCTTGTATGTCATACTGAGAGAAACTTATCAAGAGGGAAGAGCATGTAGAGTGTAGAGTGTGAGCTAGCCAGTAGGGCTGTTAGCTGACTAATTCAGTATGCAGTGAGGTGTTGGCAAATATCACCAAGCTAGCTGTTAGTGTGTGTTGGAGCCGATGGCCAGGATCCAAAACAGAGATGAGGCTTTTAGCTTTCTTCTGTCAAGCTGTCTTCATAACTTTTAAGCTGAGCTATCACAATGGAATTAATTGCATACGCAGTTACATTTACAGCCCCACACAGTCCAGAATAATATATTTGCTCATTTTCTCACATATACTGTATTTGCTGTGTTAGTGTTCCCCAAACTGGGGAACACTAATACACATGGCACGCATTGCATTGGTGATACAAGACTATATAATTAATATTATTATTATTTTCTTTCATTTGTTTGAGCACCTCAGAAATGGTCTGGTTCTGCTGATGCCCACCATGGTCCCCATCACTTTCTAAATTTATTTTTAAGTTTTCATTATTTTGTTTCATGGATTCTCTTGGCCATTATCTCTATGTAATGGACTTCCATCAATATGTTCTTACTCCAACCATTTAAATATTGCTATAAAATGATCTCTATTGTAGAACATGCTCCGTCGTCATGATGAGTTAGAGAATGGAACAGCCTGGTCTAATTCATCGGAATCATCTGATGATTCCTCCAGTCCTCAGCTGTCTGTAGGAGGGCTACGCAACTCCACACACCACAAGGTAACAGTGGACTCTATATGTTCCTTCTCTTCTCCTCTGCCATCATCTGCTCTCATTCTGTTTAGCCCTTTCTTTTCCATTTATACCTCTACCTCATCATTTTTGTTAAAGTGTCATGCAAAAGCCTAAGCTTTGTTTTTCAGTATATGACACCACTTCCTCATGTGTTACAGAGGACGTTGAGGTGTTTTTTGAGGGTAACAATGGTCTTGGGCTGAGTTTGGGATTCACTGCCCTGTGTTGTATGACTCAAGCCTGAAACAGACCACATTACCAAAGATTGGACGTTACACAATTATCCATCAACATTTGAATCTCGCATTGAAGAAGAACACATACCTGTCAGATTTGGGGAATAAACTCGTAGCAACTAGTTGCACTCAGTGATGATACACTAAACAATTTGTTACACGCAATGAGCCATGTGGATTTGCTTTGACAACCAGTTAGACCTCAGGAACACATACCAGACAACCAGTTGGACATGGGGAAGACCCATAACCCAAGGTCGGACAACATGCAATCCCCCAAATGTGGCATGAACACAAACCCTCACACCACTAGAATAGAACCAGAACAGACATGGAGGTGGTTTACAACTCTGGCTGCTTTTTTCTTCTCTCATGCTATGTTCCCACTGGTTATTCCTCCATTTAGATCTGAGTTGTTGACCAGTTCACGCCACAAAAGGATGTCAAACCTTGTCCAGATTATAATATAATATAATATATAATCAGCCTAAAAGAGATGTAGTTCATCCTCGGAGCGCTCTTTCTCTCCCACTGTGTCTTCATCTCTCTCTCTCTCTCTCTCTTTCTAGCCAGTGGTGGTGACTCCAGAGCTCCAGCCGGCTACAACAGGAAGTTCCTCCCCTCAAATTGACATCTCATTTTGCCCCAGAGATTCCTCCTCCTCAACTCCAAACTCCACCCACAAAGTCAGGACCGCTAATGAAGTGCACACCATGACAGAACGCCAAGGGGAGGATCATAGGTATTGGATTAAGATCATTTCTATTTCTGTTCTGCTTTCCTGTTATTTTTCCTCACATGCAAAAAGCTTAGATTGCATGTCTTTGATTATGGAATGTGCTGCATCAACTCTGCTTTGATGTGTTAATTGATTGACAGAGATCAAGAAGAGCAGGCAGTCACCATGATATCAATATCTGGAAATGAGGAAGAAGACTCGGGGAAAAAATCACTCATATCAACAGGAGGTGGAGCGCTGCCTAACGGCCATGCCTCTCGCTGCTATTCACGGTCGCTGAGCCACATAAGTGAAAACAGTGCCGACGGCATCGTCTTGACCGACAGGTCCGCCTGCGATTCAGGGGATGTAACATCTTTGACATCTGGGGTCTCTATCAATGACATTGAGATGGAATTGCCTGACAGAATACCTGATCTGCCTAGCTCCGTTGTTATGGAAGCCAAAGCATCACCGGGAAAGGTAGCTGTTGTGGAAGAAACCACAGCAGTTGATGTCTCAGATCGCCATTCGGTGGAGGAGGAACCTCGAAAACCTAACAGCGACATTCATGAGAATGAATCCAGCGCTTCCTCCACCTCTAGGACTGAAGATGTGGACTCTAACACACAGTCACAAATGAACACACATGCACATTTAGAATCCTGCATAGATGTAATGTATGTGGCCCGTCGGGTGTCTGTGGAGGACGAGGAGACGTCCGGTTCTGGAGGAGATTCTGTGTCCAGGGAGGGTGAGAGGCCAGTGGACAGCGGGGTGGAAGACGCCCTGGGAGCCGTCATCTCTTCTCTGGATGATTACAGAGGACAGTTCCCTGAGTTACAACTCTTGGAACAAGAGCTGAGGCTGCTGCAAGTTACACTAAAGGTGAGGTGGAAGTTTGTACGTATAAAGCAAAGCAAATTCAGTTCAATTTCATTTCAGTCAACGTTCGCTAGTGGGTTTTCTTATCAAATTAAAATTTGAGTAAAGACTATATTAAAGAAATACTCCAACGTTTTGGACAACATACCCGTGCTCCAACTTACCCAGGCGATGTTCGATCACCTCTGTATATCCACTGGTTTGGCTCCAATGGTTAGCATTTTGTGTTAGCTTAGCATAAAGACTTGAAGTCTACAGGAGTCATTAGCCTAGCTCCGTCAAAGTGAAAAAAATAAAGCTTGCAGCAACTGCGAGGCTCACTCTGTGTACGACAGAAAAATGGTATTTTGCCCAAAACGTTGGAGTACTCCTTTTGAGGCTTGCTGATACATGAGGGTGATATTGGCTTTTTTATTTCTTCATTTTTATAAATCAGATGTGCTCCATTCAGTGTGGTCCAACTGCTAATATGATCACAGCTTATCATTATGTTTTATCATTATGAAGTTTCTATCAAACGTCTGAGCAAAAGCAGAGAGATCATTCCGTTTTGCTGTGGGAGGATTTTACTCATTAGTGTGTAAAACCTGCAGTGAAACCTGCCTCACCCTGCTAACCCACTTGAAACTAACTTCATTAGTCCGGCTTTCAGTGGAGAGTCTTACTGTCCTGGTATTGCTTCATAGGCTTTTACACTCTGCCAGTGAAACAAATAAACCTCCTGGGTTTAATATTGAATATTTTTATCAAGTTGAATGGCAGTTGCTGACAGTTTAGATCCACAAATATTAGTATTGGCCTTGAAAACGTTATAATGGCTGAACCTAAATTCAAATAATGAAAACTTGAATATTTACAGATTAACCTTTGGCTTGAGAAGGTCTTTGCCAATCTATTGGGAAACAAATAATGGGATAACTTACACTCTGATATTATTTTTTTTATATGTGTTTATATAAGAAGAATTTCTCTTTTCTGTTGAAGCAGCAAATTGACTCCTTTTGAAGCCACTTGAGGTGGGTGTATCGTCAGTACACAGTGACTGGAAAAAGTCCCGTTTTCCTTCGGCTCTGTCTGATGATCCGGACAGATAAAACCACGTAGGAGGGTGGACTGTCCCTCACAGTACAAGAAACAAGAACAGAACAAGGAAAAGAGCAGAGCTTCCCAGAAATACTTGTTTCCCAGGGGGGCCAGAGGAGGGTGCGGACCTTCCTGCCCCTCCTGAAGCCCACCCCACAATGCACTAAAACATGTTAGCAGAGCGCATGTGAGAGAGTTATTGTGTTTATGACTTTGATGATGGGTCTCCCTCGCTGACTCATTGCTTTAATGCCAATAAAAAAGCAAAATATTGAAATACATTTTGCCCAGAGTACACTTGATGAATCTAAGGCCAAGGTTAAGATTCAATTTATTCATTTTGTGTCCCAGAGAGGCTGAAAAACAGCTTCTTCACTTGATGGAATTTATTCATGCACACCATGCAAGATCACTGCTCAAAATGGTTTAAGTGGTTTCTTATGTGTAACTGGTGTGTGTTGTAGTCTGACTCTGCTCTCATTGTTTGATGTAAGGGTGTGACCAGGTTTGCGTGGCCTGACTGTGTGTTATCCATGTCGATCTGTGCGCTTGTGTGAGTGAGGCATCTTTAACTATTCTTTGTGTGTGTGTGTGTGTGTGTGTGTGTAGGGTGGTAGGCACAGCCGGTCGCCCAGCGTCGCCAGCCTCACCGTTGAAACAGCTCTGGGCAGCTTCGACTTCCTGGACACCTCTGATATGGAGGAGGAAGAGGAGGAGGAGGGTGAGAAGAGGAGTAGAGGTGGCAGGTTTGTAGGGAAAATCAACATTTTACAATCAAATCAATGCATCTATTTCTGCTTTGTCTTTTAGTCTTATAGAAAGACTAACTCTTTGAGAAGCCCTATGCTATAAAGTGACTAACTGTTCTTGTTTAGAAAACGTATTCATGGGAAAAACTCAGGATTTGAAAGTAGAGAAAATCTGTAATGTCTCTGATTGTTGTGTTGTCAAGTTTGTGAAGTTTGAAATTCATTTTCCTCATAAGAGCTTGTGGAGTTACAAATACGAAGTAGTGAAAATATATCAAATTTCGGATGTGACATCACCAGTTACAACATATACATAATCTCCAAGACGACAAAGTATTGTTGTTTTTTTAGACAGAAATAGTACTTTAACTGTGGTTCAGATCAAACAGGCCTCTGCCAATATTGCACTGATGATGAGTCTCACCATGTTGTGGTCATTTGCTGCCCTCTAGTGGAGCAGTTGTCACTTTGTACCACAGAAACCACTGTATTGACTATACTGGTCTATGGGGCTTTGAGAGCATGCCCAGTTATTACCACAAATTTTGACATGTATGACCCTATTTTTAAAAGAACAACAAGGATTTAGAAAAAAAATTATGTTTTCACTTAAGTCTTCGCTGTGTGCGGTGCAGTTTTCTTTTTGTACATTTCTTCAATACACATTTCTATCCGTTGTGATTTTGTTCCTCTTCTCAGCTTGTTGTACTGCTGCACATAATTGATTTCTTGACATGCTGGAATTGTTAGCTGACTTTTATTAACAGTCAGATCTGGTCCAGTCAGTATGGTTCACCTCAAAGATGCAGTTTGATTGATGACACATTTATTATGTAATTGATCAATACCATACTCATGTTGTCTGTAGAAAGAATGTAACCTGAACTGATTCTAATGTGTTAACATGTTACCAGTGTGGTTTCAATGTTTCAAGTGTTGTTTCAGAGGTTTTCCACCCTGCTGTGAACATAGGAAACATTCAATTCTACAACTTTTTTTTTTTTTTTTACATGAAAATGGTCCCATTTTAAAGATCACCTTCTGACAACTTCAGTCCAAAAACATGCATTTTATAAATTTAATGAATCCGGTCCAAGCCAGACTCCTGTACTTGTGTCCGGTGTTTAAGAGGAGAGAGGCAGGGTTGCCCCTTCACTCCAGTAACAGTTTTGTGATTTCAGTTCTTAAATTCCAGCTCATCATTAGCTCCTGTGTGCAGGTCTCATCAGGACCGAGGCTGGGCCGCCCCCTCCTCACCCACCACCCCCTTCACCACCGGCTGTCCTGTACTAGACCACTCTCTGGTGGTCCACCTGAAGAACTGCAGCACACAGCTGCTGGTAATACACAGGAGCACAGGACTCCCATAAGTGTTTTTTTTTCCAATATGGGGTTTTAGAAAGTAATTCGTAAATATAATATAAAAATGTAAATTATCTGAGAGGGTGTTTTAAAGGACAATGTTAAGTATAATAATACAAACTTTTTTTTTCTGAAAATGAAATTAAAGTTTGTTCATATTATTGGTTATTTGCTCTATGATGACCAGTGAGCGGATGCCATAGCTTGCCTTCCTTTTTGTTTAGCTCTTTTTTGCTATATATGCATAGACAGCAACATTATACAAATGCTCAGGCCCAGGTACTGTTCTTTTAGTTGAATTAATGATGCAGAATATATTGTGCCAGCATTCAGTATCTTGAAATTTGAGAGTGTTTCCCTTAGAATTTTATATTGGTCAGGGGCTTCTTCTGAAAACAACATTCAGTCTATGAGACAATAAATCTCTCCACTGAGATAATAGCTGCATTTTTTACTATAAGATCAATATCGGCCTTATATATCAGTCAACTTTAATTTGCTCATGCTATGCTGTGGAGAGGTGTACAGACTGCTATGAGAGCCTGATTTTGAAGATGATATGGTGTACAAAAATATTATTGAAGCAGTGTAATTTATTTTCTCTCTAGCGTCTGGGTATGTTTGGACCTCTGCGGTGTGGAGAGATGTACGCCTTAGACAGGCTGCTAAGAGAGGCTCGCGTTCTAGAGATCATACGACGCATCATCAAGGAAAACCCAAGACGACTCACACAGTGTGACGAAGGTAAGGTGTCCGCCTGTTTCTGTCCTCTCATGCTGGAACAATGACTCACTTAATCAATCGAAAGAAGTCAGTTATAAGTTGCTGAATACAACTTCATTAAATGGCTAAGATTTGCTTACTTTTGTCCATTCACATCATGATATACATCAATTAAAGTCAACTTCTATAACTTTCTCTTCTATAACTTTGTTTTCTTAATTTCAGTCTCTTTCAAAGTCAGTCGAAGCAGCTGATCGATGAATTATAATTTCTGTTCTTCTTCTCCACCTCCCTCTCCTCCTTGCACTCCTTCCTCTCCCTTTCCTTGCTCCATCACAGTCATACCACAACTGGACCAATGTCAGGGCGCTGTGTCGCTATGGCAACAGTGTGTGGGTCAGGGCAGTGTGTACAGTGTCTCCGCAGAGAACTTCCTGGTTACCCTGGCGACGGTCTACTCAGCCAAACTGCCCGAGAGGGCCGCCAACATGGCCGACACAGGTACAGGAAGAAGGGGAGGTCATTGCATATGTGCAAGCTTGTGTGTGTGTGTGTGTGTGTGTGTGTGTGTGTGTGTGCATGCGTGCAATATTCATAGCTGTGTCTGTGTCTCTGTGTGTGTCCAGTGTTCTTGCGCCTGGTAGAGCGGGTGCTGGAGCAGCAGCTACCGAGGCGAGGCAACAACAGAGATAAAGTAATGGTAACAGTGTTCCAGCTGTGGAGCTACCTGGAGGCTGACGGCATCAACGATTTGGACACACACATCACTGAGCTGGCTGAAGAGGGTAGGACACACACACACACAGTTTGTAATTTTGACTTTAATTACAGCGCCTCCATCTGGCCAATAAGTGTAACTTTAAATGTCAGACTGCCATACCAAAATGTGCCATCTCTCGTAGTCGCATCAAATTTAGGATGATACATCACGTTTGAGTTAAAAATGTTGACCTTTAATTAGAGTGCCCTCATAGGCCAGTCAAAGTTTAGTGTCAAGCTGACTTACAATGCAGCACTTACAGCCTCTCCAAGTTTGACATTTTGCCCTTCAACTATGGTTTATCTTTTCCAACAGTAGAACACAGGGTGAATTCCAATTCTCCCCTTAGCCCTAGCCCTTGGCCCTAACCCTTCGTTTTGCGTGTTCACGTGAAGTGGTAGGGGTGTCCCGATTCTACTTCATACCCCTTCAGACCGAGGGGGAGGGCGAAGTGCTAGGGCTATCTGGCCCTTGAAACGGAGACATTTCAAGGGTGCACACTAGAAAACAAGGGTTATGTGAAATTTCCCACAATGCCCTGGGAAATGCCGGCAAAATGGCGAAGAAAGCCAAAGAAATATACAAATGTGAGTATTTTTGGTTAAAAAATAACTCACATTTGCTATTTTAAGGTCGCTGCAATGTTACGTGACAGCGTTACGTGCATCTGCTCATGTCTCTAACGTAACGTTAACGATTAACTTGTTTTAATTTCTGCATGACCATGACACGTTTTATTAATATTACCGTAGCCTGTTTTTCTGCTTTGAACGGATAAGACACCCGAAAATATGCCATTTCTGCTCCCCTAGTAACGTAAACATTACCGTAAACATGACGTATGATGATCTCGAAGGGTTGTCCCATTTCTTAGGGGGGGATTTCAGGCCCTACCCCTTGACACTCCGTTTCAAGGGGTAGGGCGAGGGGAAGGGATGAAAAATAGAATTGGAATTGGGCAACAGTGCCACGGTGCATCGTCCATCCAAGGCCACACTAATCCAGAGAAACCTGAAAACGCATCTTTATTTCTCCATTTTGTCCTTCAGTCCACACTAAAACAGATCATTTTGTGATGTTTATCATACACGGACCTCACACTGAAACAGGTGGAGGATACAGTAGAACAAACTATAATGATTACAGCAACAATAACGGCATTTTTTTCTGATCAAGGTAAAATTGTGGCAGGGGGAGAAAATTGTGGTGTGTCAACACACTGATGAGAAACCCGACCTGGTCCAACTCCTGTGTTGATATTTTAAAGCTGTGACATCATTGGCTTCATGTACAGTGATGTAATGATGGATGTAGATGGAGAAGTGTTGTTGATATCGCTTGTCAATGTAAATTTGTTGCGTCGCTTCCACAGATTTAGTCTACTGCGCATGTGTTTTCAATAAATATTTAGTGTGGAAAGAAAATGCTAGTGTGGACAAACAGTTATCAAACAGTGTCACGGATAGTGCAATTAAAAACTCTGACCTTTAAATGCAGCGCCCTCATTAGGCTAATCAGTGCAATTTGTAAAGAAAGCTGGATTTTAGTTTTGGCGTCAATCAAATGTAAAATTTTGACCTTTCATTGCAGCACCTAGTTGAGTCAATTGGTGTACTTCTTTAGACTGTGGATCATGGTGCCAAGACACATCACCTGTCCAATTTTCAACCTATCGTAGGCAAAATGAGCAGATATTAATGTCAGTTCTTTTTCCTGTCCTTGGTCCTCCTTTTCTTCTCTTTCTTGCTCTTCTCCTCCTCCATCTCTTCTTTACTCCTTTCCCCTTGTATCCCTCCCTCCCTCTCTGTTATTCGCCACTCATCAACATGCACCGTTTCCTATCTGTACATATTTTTCTGCATTTGAGTTTTTACCTGACCTGAGATTTTTTATTTCTTATCCCGGTTGACCTAGCTTCTTGTTCTTCTACTTTCGTTCCTGCAGTCTGGTTGGTGCAAAGCCTTGCATCATGTGACCAGGAAGTGCTGGTACGTGCTCTGCGGCGCCCCCCGGAGTGCAGCCTGAAGAGAGAAGGCCTGCATGCTGTGGCCAAATTGCTGAAAGACCCTCGGGGGAAGGTGGTGGCCTCTGCCAGTTCTCTGCTTCGAAGCCTGGCTGAGCAGCCCAGGCACAGAGAGAGGGTGAGGGGGTTGTGTGTGTGTGTGTGTGCGTGTGTGCGCGCGCGTGCGTGAGAAAGTATTTTGTGTTTTGGTGAAGTCAGTATCTTACCTCTGAGACCTTGCGCAGCGTTAAACATTGGAATTTAGAAACTCCTTGAAGCGTAACGGGAAAGAACCATAAAACCGGCAGTATACATCAAGAGACGGAAGACAAAAAGACATGAGAACACCCTGGTGAACACGCCCTGTAACAACAAGTGCAGTATACTCAACAAGAACCGCATACCATTCCATGCCGGTAGAGCGTGCTTACTGATTGTGACTCCCCTGTTGACAGCCAGCTTGATGCAAGAAACACAACATTTTTACCAGTGAATAAACTTTTATGAAAGAAAATTTGTATCATAAAATTGTTTCAAATATTCCGGTGACAAAAAACTCTGCTATGATCCTTTGATATCCTATGATATTGCAACAGCAAAACGTCAAACATGTAAATGATCTTGGATAGTTTTGGAGGCAGATAGTGTGTGTTCAAAAACACCGGCTTGCTTTTTTTCTGTGGAGAGTGGCTGGCTTTAAACTGCAGCATAAAAACACTGAAGTGTGAAAAAAACAACCTGTTCGTTGGACTGAGTATTTCCTACGGCTGATGTGAAGTGGAGGTGAAGGACAGATTCAGCTGTGGTGTCGTGCACAAAGCACACCGAATGAAGAGGAAACACTGTGTCTTGTGTCATCTTTTCATCCTGAATGTTCTTTGTCGTTTGAAGTATACTGCCTACTTCGTGTTCCGGGGGAAAGTTCGGGGCACTTTGGTAGCTCATCATGTAGAGCAAATCACAGAAAAAAATAATAATTGTGTGCATAAAATAAGTGAGGAATTAAAGGAATACTCTAATGTACCCCAATAAAATACCCCAAGATGTTTGATACCATTTTCATCTCTGTTTGTCCACTGGTTCGGTTCCTATGGGTAGCATTTCATGTTAGCTTAGCATAAAGACTTGAAGTCTACAGGAGTCATAAGTCTGCAAACTGCAAAGCTGTCTTATTTACACAATGCATCATGCGTATTTGAAATACCCGTCTTGGAAAATTTTTGCAAAAACAAGAGTGGTTTTAGGAGAAGTTACATTGTTGGAACTAACCATAGAACACATGTATTCTTCCAGCAGTGCGCTAGACAGAAGGATACATGTGTTCAGCAGTTATAGTTCCAGCCATCTACTTTTCCTTTTTTTTTTTTTGATAAGACAGCTACAGAGTTGCTTTTTCACTTTGTGGGAGCTAGACTAAGGACTCCTAGAGACTTTAAGTCTTTATGCTAAGCTGTTACCCATAGGAAACAGACCAGTGGATGTACAGAGGTGAAAATGGTATCAAATATCTTGCCTCAGTCTGGGTTAGTTGATATGAGGGTATTTTGTCCAAAATGTTGGAGTATCCCTTTAAAAATATATTGATGGGTACAGTATTATGCTCATGTACAAAACATGCTTTCACATAAGCAGGTTTATATATATATATATGTACAGAAAGACATAAACATGACTTGCGTTCCTCTCCCCAGGCCTTGGTGAGCTGTCTGGAGCTACTGGAGGATGATAATGTGGAGACCAGAGTCTGCGGCTGCAAGGCCTTAGCTTGCCTCAAGGTACAAAAAAAAAACAACTCAGGTTGAATTATACAGCAACAGATGTCTCAATAAATGGGGCTGATATTGCTCTCATATTGAAAATCTGATATGATTGATACCATTTTCACCTCTGTATGTCCACTGGTTCGGTTCCTACAGGTAGCATTTTGTGTTAGCTTAGCTAACTTATAAAGACTTGAAGTCTATAGGAGTCATTAGTTAGCTCCATCAAGTTCCGTATCTGTATACTCTGCATACAAATGAGTGAGCGCACTTTGTGCCTGATCTAATTATACCTTCAGTGGTGCATGGATCTCTGCACAAGACAGAAGGATACATCTTGTTCTGCAGTTAGCTCCAACCATGTAACTTCTCCTAAAACCACTCTTGTTTTTACAAAAATTCCAAGATGTGTATTTCAAATACACAATACTTTGTATAAACAAGACAGCTGCAGAGTTGCTGTAAGGTTTATTTTTTCAAGGAGTTAGGTTAACGATTCCTGTAGACTTCAAGTCTTTATGCTAAGCTAACACAAAATGCTAATCATTGGAACCAAACCAGGAGACGTACAGAGGGGAAAATGGTATCGAATGTCTTTCTTTCTCAGTCTGGGTAAGACAGAAAAAGGGTATTTTGCCAAAAATGTTGGAGTATTCCTTTAAGTCTATGGAAAGACCTTAACCTGAATAGACGAGATATTTTGGTCAGATTACACACAGTATGCATTATTTTTACTGTGATGATTTAAATGCTGTTTCTTTCCGCACTGCCAAGCATAAAAACCTGAGGGAAACACTCATTACTTTTCAGATGTTTTTCATGAAGCTGCTGAAATTATATAAGTATGTTGGCAATTTGTGTGTATGTAATTCAAAACTAATACAGCTGCCTTTTTTTTTTTTTTTAGGCGAAAGAAAGCATTGACCAGTTGGTGTATCTGTGTCAAACAGACAAAGAGGAAGTCAGAGATGCTGCAAAACAAGCCCTGCTAGTGCTCGGTAATAACAATAAAAGTATTAATGATGATGATGATGATGATTATTTAGAAACAATAGCCATCACAGATCTTTTTCCCAGCAGCCATTCTGGCATGAAATAGCAGGTAAACACAGATGTTATTAATGAATTAACGCAGATTCTGTTACTATTAAATGTATCAGAGTCTTTCCAGGGAGGTAGTATGAACAAAAGCAGGACTCTGGCTCTGTTAGACCTCAATAGAACAGTACCTTTATTAATGTAATTAGTAGCACCTGTGTCACTCATTACATTATTAATTACATTACTAACCTGCCATTTAAGGTCCAAATGGCTGCTGTGAAAAAGGTCTATAATAAAGTAAAAATGGTGAAAAACAATGGGTTAGATACTACCAGAACTTGTGTCTCCACCCACTTCACAGCTTTGTAGGCTCAGATTGTGCCAAAATTCTTAAAAATCATATTAGTCTTTAATACATTGTCTCTTTCTTTCATTGATTCATTTGCCATTTGTCACCAATTTCACTGTAAATGTGCATAAAATTACACTTTGGAATTTACATTAATTCCTTCATTCCTTCAAAAAAAAGACAATGTGTGACCATGTCAGACTGTGCTGTGAAACAAACGCCCATGGTGAAGATCAACATATCCCTTCATTCATTCATTCATTCATTCGTTCATGCATGCATTTGTTTTTGCTGTTCATCTGTTCGTTGTGCTGAACAGGCGAGGAGGGGAAGATGGCCCACCGTCACGTCGAGACATCTCAGGATGGCATACCAAGGCTCTTCGCTCCGGGTAGCATGGCCAGCACAGCCTTCTAACAGAGCGCATGCACACAAACACAAACACACACACACACACACACACACACACCTGGGGTGGGAACCAAAACCAGTAAACCACCAGTACATTATAAATATATTTGATGTATCATGATGTTATCCTGTTCCCCCACCCCATCACCGACACACATTTCTAACATTAATGCACAATATATACACTGTCAAAGAGGGCGTTTAAAAATACCCATGTCAAAGATTACAGCGACTGTTATAGTTAGCACTGGGCATACACACACACACACACACACACACACACACACACACACGAACACAAACAAACACTTGGAAATTTGTGTATATCAATCTGTGGTAACTACTCTTAAAAATCAGCTGGACTGTATCAATGCTGGGA
>OMLF01016402.1:21239-36098 GCA_900302615.1 Holocentrus rufus | reverse complement strand
TATTTGTATATTTTTGTTTATTTAATATTACTATTAAAGGAATACTCCGACTTACCCAGAATGAGACGAGATGTTATATACCATTTTCACCTCTGTACATCCAGTGGTTTGGTTTTGATGAGTAGCATTTCATGTTAGCTTAGCATAAAGACTTGAATCTATAGGAGTCATTAACTAGCTCCGTCAAAGTGAAAAAATAAACCTTACAGCAACTCCAAAGCTGTCTTATTTACACAGTGTATTGTGTATTTGAAATACACATCTTGGAATTTTTTTTAAAACACGATGATCATTGTAGAAGAATGGTGGGTGATGGTGGGAACTATAACCGCTGAACATATATGTGCATTGGTTATAGTTCCTACCATCTAACTTCATCTAACTTCTCCTAAAACAA
Source organism: Holocentrus rufus (assembly GCA_900302615.1). NCBI lineage: Eukaryota > Metazoa > Chordata > Actinopteri > Holocentriformes > Holocentridae > Holocentrus > Holocentrus rufus. The sequence goes on along the minus strand of OMLF01016402.1, from coordinate 35,701 downwards.
CTCTCGTTTTTTAGTTAAAAAATTCCAGGACGTATATTTCAAATACGCATGATACATTGTGTTAATCAGAGAGCTTCGGAGTCAAACATGAAATGCTAACTATCAGAACCGAAGCAGTGGACGTACAGAGGTGAAAATGGTATAGAACATCTTTTCTCATTCTGGATAAGTTGGCAAAAGGGGATATTGCCCAAATAGTTGGAATATTCCTTTAAGAACAGGCTGTCAGCATTAGGTCAAAAGAAGCAGGGGTCTACCACATCAAACAGGACCTAAGGCACAGACTGTGCAGAAAGACCTCTGAGACAGTCCAGCACATAATAGCAGGGTGCAGGAACATCTGTGCTGGATATGGGCCGGGCCCTCCAACATCCAGATGGGAGACACCACAAAAGACAATGATAGACCAAAGATCCTGTGGGAGTTCCCAGTCCAGACAGATAAACAAGTACTGGCCAACCTACTGGACACTGTGGTAATAGACAAGCAACATATAACAGCAGTGGTGACAAATGGAGCGATATCTGGCGACAGCATCAAGAAGAAGGAACATGAGAAGCTGGTGAAGTACCAGGGACTGAAAGAGGCACTAGAGAAGATGTGAAAAGTGAAGACCAGTGATTACAGAAGCACTCGAGGCTGTGACCTCCAAATGGGAAGAACAGCTCCAACACAGTCCAGGAAAAACAAGTACGATCTCCATCCAGAGGGCCTTTACCATCTCTAAACTACGCCTGAACTGGACCATGTCTAGACTTCACCATCTGGTGTGGTTTGACTTATGTCAAGAACACGGTTAACTGCTCAGATACTGCGCAAATATCAGCACTCCCAGGTCTATAGTAGGACACTTGAAATGAAGATAGACATACACCACACAAGTAACAGAGAAATGTGTGACTAACACACAGTATACTGTATGTGTGTGAGTGAGAGAGAGAGAGATCATCTATGACATATAGTTACTTACATGAAGCTAATGTGATACCAAATAATTAGCACACCAGGAAAGCACTCAGTGAGTTGACCCACATCTACATAACCAAAAGATTAAATGTTTGAGCTAAAATCCATTGTTGATTTCCCATATTAATTCTAGTTAATTTTTAAATGAAGGGAAACAGGCTCAATTGCCTCAAGCAGACTTACAGAACACTGAATATGAGTCAGTCAGAGGATGAGTAAGACTAAAGTTGTGTTTTTTTGAGGTTGTTGTTGTTGCAGGCCTTTCTTGAAAATTCCATATCTCAGCTTATCGCACAGTCGAATATGCTAAATAGAAACATTTTATATGAGGCTGCAATGGGTTAACGTAATTTACTCATTCCCCCTTGTCTCTCTTTCTCTCTCAGTAATAGACATCCAAGCCTTTGAGCGTTTGCTAGGCCCCTGCAAGGAGATCATGAAGAGGAACATCTCCCAGTATGAGGACCAGCTGGTGGCACTCTTTGGCTCCAGTGTAGATCTGAAACACTAGGAAGTTGAACTGTAACATAAATAGCTTGACATTTAAGTCATAGAGAGTGTATGTAACACATGATTGAAGCCTTCCCTTTAAGATAAAATGTCAAATTTTTGAGTGAGATATACAGTTTTGAGCAAGATGAGGAAAAATCTATTTATAGTGGGATATAATGCACTTACTTGTATGATACTGACCATTACAACACCGGTGTGGAAAGACCAGTATAATGAACAACTCTCCAAACCTGGACACCAACAAGGTAAATACTATAATTTACATTGATATTTACTGAGTTAAGTTTCCTAGCAGTTGTTTTGTTGACTACTGATTGTCTATTGATTCTTTCGAGGGTAGTTCTTGCTCAAGATTGCAGGCATTTTCTCTTTTTATAGGTGTGATCTAGTCACTATTACAAGTTTTCCACTTTTACATTGGGCTGTTTGAAATTGAAGCAGTATCTAAGTTTGTGTTGAAATGTTATATCTTGAGGCATTGAATGCTAGATACATTTAAACCGAAGAGATGGACTTAATGTTTCACAGTTCAGTTTTTCATACACATTATGCAATTACTGTACAGTTCCACCATCAAATTCTTAAGTATAGTTCCCAAATTATATGAAATTTAATTAGATGGATGGACATGATAAAATATTTTGGATTTGTTCCTGCACACAGTTCAGTTCGTTACTATGTAAATATTGTACAGGTGCATCACCTCTTTCAGTAAAGCATTATATTCTGTAAGAATGCTACGACAGAAACCATCGGCAACTTAACATTTCAACATACTGTCTGCTATACTGGAAAGACATCACTGTCTGATGTGCAAAGCAAGGTCATAGGTTTAACCCAGTTTTTAATAAATGGTGTTCTTAAATTGTGAAAAGTGCAACACAGGGTCACAAACATCTTGCAATGTGAATGAAATCTTAATTATTAAACACAAAATCTAAGCACCAGCTGCACACACCTTTCCGCAAACAAATGACCATAATATACATGAAATAAAAGATTATGACTTTAATTCAAGTTTTCTGGATTGTTTTTTTTTATTTGAGTTACAAAATGTGAAGTGCCATCAGCAGACTCCACAGGAGAGTTTGCCAACCTGCTGTTACAAGTATTTACACCCCAAAAATCAAGGATAGCCATCTTAATTTCCACACTTTGAGTTCCATATGTCCACGAGTCTGTCAAGTTGTCCAAGTTCCATTGTCAAAGTTTAAATATTTAAAATATTTACAAAGTCCAGTATTCCAAAACTCCCAAATCACACTGTAATGTTCAATGCAAAGGCAGGTGCAAGAGCTTTATCTGCTTCAGTAGTGTGTGAAAATGAGCAGAGCTGGTGGAATTAAAGGAGTTGTTAACAGACATGGTCCTCTCTCTAGGGCCTCATGGTTTTAGAAGTTAATTTTTCCTCCTCTAAAGGAAAGGCAGGGCAAGAAGTCTGTACATAATTACTTAAAATTACATGTTGAAATGTCTGTTGAGCCATTGCAGTACAACAGCTTCTATGATCCTTTCTTGTGAAGAACTAAATATGACAATCATTAAAAGACAGATGAAAGAAAAAGGCCACCCAGTTAGTCACTCATTCTTCCTGTTCGTCAAACTTCCTGAATTTTTTTTCTTCAGAGTATCTCCGGACGTTAAAATAGTACTCCCCAATAAATACAAATACAGCAGAGAAATGGTCAAATAAGACTGCACAGAATTCTGGTTTGGTCCATCCCTGAGTTCTTTTGAGAAGGACAAAAATACCAGACAGGAGTGACAAAAAAGGAAAAAGACTGATATGGAAAAAGCAAAAGTTTTGATTGAGGATTTCCTACACATTCCCATTGTGTCCAGGAAAAACAAATTCTCATATTCCTCTCTTTTCCTGAGGCTCATCATTGAGAACATCCACTAATGAGGCAGTTCCCAGGCGTGAAGGTTACACAGAGGTGATGACAATCATGAGGTGGGGTGAGATATTGGAGATCCGGTTGAGGAGATCTGGAGCTAGTTGGGATAAGTGGCTTTCTGAAAATTCACACGGTGGGAAAATCTGTAGCACGTAGGCAGGCTAGAAAGACAAGGAGAAACTGCAATTAAATAGATGAACTTTAAAGGAGCTACAATATTGTAAATTTAGTAATTTTTAGCTTTCGATATGCAATGACAAAGCAGTGCTACATGAAAATTTTTAAGTTAACAGGATGTGCATGGAACATTTTCATGTAGTGTTGCTTTGGGCAAGTTTTTACTTGTGTACAAAAAAGCTCTGTCGAGCTTGGGTGATGCAAGCTTACAAGCAATTTCTTTGAAAAGTAATATTTTCAATTAAATGAAACTGACTCCAGTTTCAATATAAAAATGACTGTGCTTAACTTACCTGATTAGAACCTGGATTGGGGATATTGATGATACCAGCAGCCAACTTGGCCTGCAAGTAGTTAATGAACGCGGCTTTAAGAGCCTGCGTCTGGTTTAGGACATCATCTTGGTCTCGTCCACATGGCAGAGCCAAAAGAAGACAGAACTCTGTGTCCCCCTGAAGAAAAACGAAAATGTGTAAGCAGACTTTCCACATCCCACCAATTCCAATAAATTTACAAAAAACACAGTAAACACAGTAATGATCTAGTTCAGAATATGTATACTTAAGGCTAGCTTGCTACACAAAGTTAGTAGAAACATATCTTTGAAGAAGGCAAAAAGAAATTTACCGTCATTCTTCTGGCTACACTATCCAGTTGTGAAGCCTCAAGTCTCATTCTTTGGACAATTCGAAGCAATGCACCTCCCTCTTGTAGGGGCAGTGATCGATGAGCCAACGCTTTGTTGCCACAGACAAAATGCAGCTGAACTGCAGCTGTGTCGTTCTTCAGCGCGAGCAGGCCTTGCCACACAATAGGGTATTTCTGTTTAAACAGACAAAAATAAATTGGACAAAAGAATCAGACATGTGTTAGATATACCTAACTTTATTCAAACTGCTGAAGCTTCATCATTATATCAACTGGTCCCTATTTCATGATGAATCTGTCTTACTGTGAGCAGCTGCACCATGTTGACAGGCTGAGTCATCTTGCCATCAGTTTTTGCTTGCAGATCTGCACTCTAAAGATTCAAGATTTTTTTTGAAATGTGTTACTTACAAAAGTGAAGACACTACCACATACTAGAATAAAAATATGGTGTATAAACTCACCATGGCTGGTGTGATATTCAGCTGTGGCTGGTTAAGTCCAGGAGATGTCTCAGTCATTTGTGAATGTATGCCTCTTGGGTTTGAGTACATCCCTGAATACTCTGAGAAGGAACCACTAGGTCCTGGTGGCATTAGCTGAACTCTCTGGGGAGAGGCCATAGCTGATCCAGATGGCCGAATCCCCATCATTCCATCCTTACTAAGAGGGGAGTGTGGCCTCTTTGCCTCCAGGGGCTTTGTAAGATCCTTTTCAGACACACCTTTAGCCAAGACATGTGCCCTTGGAGACACAGATAAAGGGATGCTCGATGATGCTGAAGAGGGGGGAAGTGCCTCTTGAATGTGTCCAGCATGTGGGTCTGGGGCTGGTCGTTCACCCTGTTGGTGCAAGAGTACACGCATTTCTCTTGGTGTCATGTATGAGTCCAACGGAAGGCCACTGCGCAGAGAACCACGGGGATCTGACTGCATAGTGTCTGGTTTCAACTGTGTTGTAGATGGTCGCCCAGACTGATGGAAACGTCTGGCATCATCCTGGTCTCCCTCATGGCTCCTTACAGAACTGGGGTTGACCTTGAGAACCATGTCTCTGCCAACAGCTTGGGGTGAGCTTGGCCGTTGCTGCATGGGACCAGACCACGGAGAAGCAAGAGGCTCACTATGCATCCCAAAACTCATCACAGAGAGAGGTGGAGTATTGACCCGAACATCTCCTTGAACAAGATGTCCCATTGGAATTGTCTGAGTAACACGGTGAGGAGACATCCGTCCTAAGCCACTATGAGCACTGTGAGGAGGCATAATAACTGATTGTTCTGGGTGATGCACACTAGTAACATACTGCTGCATGGCAGGAAGGCCAGAGGGCAACATCACTGGGATGCCTTTGGGGGATGAGGAGCCAATGGGTGAGGACACTTTAGCAAATGGAGAGTGTGGATGACCTGACTTGCGGGGGGAACGCGGCTCCTGTTTGGCACCACTAAGATGTGAAGGAGCTCTGTCACCAGCAGCTGTAACAAAACTCACATGGTTGCCAGGTGGAGATGGCAAGTGAGGGCTTATTGCAGGACTTATGGCAGAGGTCCAAGATGGTTTAGTACCATCTGCACTGTGAGGATCAGCACCCTCCACTTTCTTTTTCATCAGCATGTACTCTGGATGATGGTAACTCATTACTTGCTGGTTGCCCTGTGGAAGACGCTTCACCACTCCTTGAGGCCCAGATGGGTAAGGGGATTCCATCTTTTCCAAATTCGTGCTTTCTTGTTTAATAGAAGATGAAGCTGGCTGTGGTTTACCAAGATGCCCATGGTCAGTCTGTGATGGAGGCCCCTTTTGAGTTCCTGACTGAGAGTGGGTATACATCTCTTGTTTTATCTGGGGCATAGATACCAACTGCTGGGATTCCATGTCACCAGCGGTTGCTTGTGGGATCTGGCTTATTTTTGCACTGATGCGCTGTGGTCCCTCAATTTTCTGGCCCGAGTGGCTCAGTACTACCACTCCTTCGGATGTATTTACCCTTAGACCTGGGCTGGATCCAGTACTGAGAGTGGGGCTCTCAACAATAAACCGGCCAGTACTTCCACCCTCTTCACCAACAGATGGCGCATGATATGATCCGCCATCATCTATGCTAGGCCTATAGTTCTGTTTAGGAAGAGCCATGTCCACACAGGGATTTCCAATATTAATGTTCACCTTCTCTTCAGGGTCAGGAGGGTTGCAAACACGACTGATAACAGAGGTTGCAGTGGAAGCAATAACAGAGATGACAGACTTTGTCTCAGGAGACGGTAGTGAGGTTGGAGGTCGAACGATAGGCGGACCTGGATGAGTTTGCATTCTACTTTCGGGCAGTGGTGACTTATTTGGCACAACAGCTGATGGAGTATTACTTTCAGATGGGTGCTGATCACGGGTGATGGGCAGACTACTGGGAACAGAACTACTGCCTGGCAGTGAAACATTTTTGGGTTTCATAAGAATCCGCCTCAAGTCACTGGTACTATGATCATTATCCATGTTTTCAGTGTCAGGGGTTACAGATGGGTTTTCCGATGGCAGCACTGGTAGGACAGGTGAAGAGGGGACTCCAGTATCTTTAGACTGACTGAGCCAATCTGGTGGGGAAACAGGAATTCTACTAGGTTGAATGGACCTGATAGTTGGTCGGTTGGGAGGTGGAGACAGTGAAGGAGAAATGCACTCAGAAGGTAGCTGTTGAGGCTTTGAGCAGCTTGGGCTCTTAGACTGAGGGCAGGCAGATTTAAGGTGTTGAAGTTGCTCTTCAGAAGATGATTCTGATTCCATGTTTGTATCTGAAACTTTGACAGGCAAAGGCTCGGGTTCTGGCTTCCATGTAGTGGCAGTAATAACAGCAGCAGTTGCTGCTGATGGAGCCACCTCTGGAACAATCTTTATATTGGAAGGTGTGCCATCCGATGAAGGATCTGAGGATTCCTCAGGTAATGACTGTCTTTCCTTTAAGTCTTTTTTAACTGGCTTCTGGGTTTTAGAACGTTTAAGTGTTTTAGGTCTTCCCTTGGTCCCCTTCTTGGGTGTGCTTGGGAAAATAGGCTCCTCCGGTATAGTAGATGTATCGGTTTCAGGTTCATCTTCCTTGTCTGGCTGAATGAAGACTTGCAGCTCTGGTTCTGAATCCAGATCTGTACTAATCACTGGAGCTGCCTGGGGCAGTGTTACAGTAACATCATCGGCAGTAATAGAATCAATAGCAGCCATAAGTTCTGTCTCACTTGCAGGATTAGATGGTTTTTCTTCCTCTGTGACACATTTAATCTCTGTTTGTGGGACAGGTGGAGTTGGTGGCTCTGTTGGTAAAACTGGGTCTGTGAGTTTAGCAATGTTCTCCACAGCTTGCACTAATTCAAGCTCTTGAGATAGCAAGTTTTTTGATGTATCCAGTGGTGGCTTGTTTTCTGGAGAGGCTTCTCCCTTACCTTCACTGCCAGAGGCCATCCTGCTACCATTATTAGGCTCCAAAACATGATCTGTGTGGTCACCAGATCTGGCCTTTTTTGAGCAATCTTCTTGGTTCCCAAGCTCTTCATCCCCTAACTGAAGTAGATCTTTCACCTCTGTGACATTTAGTCTGATTTTGAGGTTTTTCAAGACAGGTGACTTAGGCGTCCGTGTCAGCTTTTTTCCTTTAGCAATTTTGTCCTTCTCTGATGAAGGTCTCTCTTCTAAGACTGGGGAATCTGTCTCTTTCCCATTCGATTTGCCTTCACAGCCCTTCTCAGTGAGTACATGTTTCTCTCTGCCCAGTTCTTTCCCTTGTTTGTCTTTCTCCTCTTTCTTTAGGTCACCTTTTATTGAAGTATCTTTACACGAACTTGATGAGTCCTGCACAGCTAAGTTGTCTTCATCTGTAAAGTCCATTTCCTGCTCATCATCCTCAGGCAACTCAGTTTTGTCCCCCTTCCTAGATGGTCCAGTTCCTGTGGCCAGGGAGATTTGATTTGATGAACCCTTTGGGATATAAGGAGCATGTTTGCCCTTTAACGCTCTAGAGATTCGTTCACCACTTTCTGATTCATTTGTGTCCACATCTTTAGTGTCCATTTTTGATTTATCTGCCTTAACCGAACTATCTTCACCCTGTCTGCGATTTTTAGGCGGACGACCTCGTCTTGAAGACGCGACTGGAGCAGGTGAGTCCTGTTCAATATTTTGCTGTAAGGCTGCATCTTTATCTACACCACGTTTTCGTACAGAGCGTGGTGACTCAGTAATTTCCTTTCCAGGCCGCACTGGAGCATCATCTTCAACTGGGGTGGCATAAACAGATTTGACATTTCTTCGTCTTGCCCTGCCAACTGATATGCTCTGCTCTGAGATATCAGAATCAGGTCCATGAACAGGAGATTTTCCAGTGGACTTAGAATCTGAACTGACTTTTAAAGATTCAGCTCTGGGAGATGACCCACGTTTCAGTTTTTCTTTGTCAATGCGTTCACTTTTGCGTGTGGCTTGTTTCTCAGAACTAGAGGCAGAAATGACAGATACTGGAGCAGCTTGAGCGGGGGATTGTTTATACTTCTTATTCTTCATTTCTTTTGCTCTTTGTTCTTTGTGGAGTGAAGCTGGCTCCTCATTTGTGTCATTGTCAACAGACACCTGCACTTTATTGATCTGAGCTTTCTTTTCTACTTCAGGTTCTGTTACTGCTTTGTAAGTGTAATGGACCTCTTTCTTCAATCCATCCATCTCCTCTACAAGACTGGTTGGGATGGGGCTTGTGGCTTCAGGTAGTTCTGGCTGTGTTGTCTCGGGATCCAATTCTGGTTCTGAACTGCTCACGAACTCGTCATGAGTATCACTGTGACATAGCTGTTCTGTGTTCAGAGGTTTTACATCTTCAACATTATCTGATTTTCCTTCAAATGCGGATAATTTAACTCTCCCCAATGAATAATTGGGCTCTGAAGCTGCTAAAGACACAGGATCAGCATCAGTTGGCGTCTCAAGATGCTCATTTTCTTTTAACTCTTCCTTCAACAGGGACACAGCTAGCAATGGTTCGGTGGATGGATTCAACACAACACCTTCTCGTGGAGACAATTCCTTGTGTGCAGGCTGGGCAATAAAAGTGGGTACTAGTCGGGGTTCAGAAATCAGCTCCTCAGCAGGGCTAATGGGCTTAATTTCTGGCTCCATGGCAGGTTCTGTGGTTCCAGGTGACTGCAAAGCTTGTTGCTCTTGATCAGGTGCTTTTTCAACTTTATTATCATCTGTCAGTATTGTGTCTCCTTTCGCTTCTTGCAGCAACTGGTCTTTTCCCTTCTGCTGCTGCAGCCGTGTAAGCTCCAAAAAACGACTATGGAAAAGAACACCTGGCTCAGAATCAAGTTGGCCATCTGTTGTCCCTTGCTGACCAGTTTGTTGGTTTTGTGCTTGCTCGGGCTCCTCATGCTTTCGTTCCAGGTGTTGAAGCCGTCTTGAGTCCTGTTCAAAGATGGAGCTGTGAAGGAAGCGGGAGGCAAAGAGTTCCCTATGTTCCTGTTCTTCTGGCTTGGGCTCCTCCTTACTGTCATCTAGTTTGTCTTCAGATCCACTTCGAGTCTTTTTCTTTTTCATGTACCAGGAAGGTGTGGGTCGTGGTGTTGATTCTACCTTCTCAGTATCTTTTCTGTTGCGAAAACTTGCAAAGTGAGAATCATAGTCTAAGAATGACCAGTTTTCTTCTCTAGAAGAAGAGAGGGATTTTGCACGTTCGAGAAGAGCTTTTGTGTCTGGTGTGATGGTCTGGTCAAGGGCAAAGGAGTAGAATTTGTTCCTCTCAAGGTTAGCTAATTTGGGGTCAGAAAACCTGTCAACCCTCTGTCTCTCAGAGAAAGGCATAGATGTAGAGGGCATTGGTGAGTGGGGTTTGTTCTCTCTGTCCTCTTCAGAATCTGATCGTACCTCCCCAGGTTCCAAGTCATGCCAAATGCCATATTCCAAACGCTTGCGAGTGTGAATGTTTTTACTCAGGCTTCTAGAGAAGTTTAGGTCAGGTAACAAATCTTGTTTGACTCTGCTCTCTCTTAACTCCCATCGTTTTTGCTGCTCTTCTTCCCTACCAAGTAAAGGAGTGTTTGGCTTGCTTATCTGTGTATGTGTTCGTTTGACTGATAATTCCAGATCTGAGTGCATTTTGTCGTCATTTCTACTGAACTCTTTCTGAAGAGAAGGATCCACAAACTCCTCATCTGCATGGTGAGAGAAGTGCTGATGTCCTGGAGAAGTGTTGTTCCAGTCAGGATCCTCACTTTTTTGTCTAAAGCTCCTGTAGACTCGCTCCCTCTTGACTCCTGGATCAGCATCAAATTGATCTAGTTTTTTGAGTTTATGAGATGGGAAATTATCTGTGACATCTTCAGGTGGTTTACCCACTTCATGGACAAGACTACGGTGTTCAAAGTCTTCTGTTTCACTTCCTTGGGGACTTCCAGGTTTGTCAGGTTTGTCAGACTCCTGCTGCTGCTGCTGGTGGAGCCTTCTATTTTGCTCCATTTGCTTGCGGTAGCTCTGAGAAAGATCAATGTCCACATGGTCTTCCCTGTCCTTAGTGCTTCTGTCAATATCAGCACTTTGAGCAACATATTTGAAAACACCATGTTGTTCTTGATCTCTGGTACTACCTTGGTCTATATTCCCCTCATGTGAAAATCTTCTGGATGAATTGTGCCCTGCATGTCTTTTTACTTCCGATGGGTCCAAAGTCCCATCTGTTTTCTCCCTTTGTCCTCTAAGCTCCTCCTGACAATCCTTCTGAGTGCTAGGTTTTTCAGCTTTGAACCTTGAGTCTCTACGCTGAGAGTCTTTCTGTTGCCTGTCAGTATCCATTTCTTTCAAATATGCAGAACTAGTGGCAAAGTCTGAGAGTTGATTACAATCTTCCTCCTCAAGCCTGCCTCTCTTCTGTCGAATGGTTTTACCACTAGCATCAGCAAAGCGCCTTTTTCTGGCAGCAAGGCGATCAGAATCCACTGATGAATCTTTTCCATCATTTCCAATATCAGTCTTGAGATGCTTTTTAGGTCGATTTTTTCCATCCAAGTCTGCGCTATCACCTTTTCCTATTTCAGACCTTTCATTTTTTAGTGCATCATGGTGAGCAGCTGACATCTGATTTCCAGTGAGAGGGTCACTGTCCCCCTTATATTTCTGCCTCTCATGTGCATCTTGGTCCGGCCCTTTTACTCTTCCAGACCCTCCGTCAAAACCAGTTTCAAGTTCTGCTTCAGGGGGTGGGTTACAAGGGGACTGCCCTTTCACTTTCCTTGATTTAATCTTCTCTGTTTTGTCTTTATCACCTTTTTCTTTTCGTTTTGCACGCTTGGTTTTTTCAGCACCTGCCACACGCTCAGGTTGAGTGTTCTTATCAGTCTTGTCAACTTTAGGGCCATGTTCCAATGGGGCCTTTTCAGATTTGTCAAAGTGTGGTGGTGAGAGTGAGCTCACACTACCACTTCGCTCAGAGGACTGACTGTAAACCCTTCGTTCGGAGTCTCTGGGGGCTCGTTCAGATGGTGAAGGGGAGACTGTAGGGGTAATAGGTCTCCGTGGATGGGAGGGACTCCACCTACTACGGTCGGCCTCAAAACGTTCTCTTTCTCTTTCACGCTCCCTTTGAATGTAAGTGTATTTTCGAATGTCTTGTTCGAATGGGTCTCTATAATCCCTGTACTCTCTTGGGTCTTCATGGTAACGTGGGTCAAAGTGATCTCCTTGATAATGTTCCAGTTCAGGAAAACGGTCTCTGCTGCGAGCAGGGTAATCCCTTCGAGCGTCTTCTGGATAAAGGCCAGGGGTTCGTACATTCTCATAGTAAGCCCTTTCTGCTGAAAATTCATGGTATGGAGGCCTGCGCTCCTCTCTGTAAAGAAGGAATTTAGGGAATGGGAAGAGAAAGCAATTAATTCTGTGTCCACTAGGTCATTTTATTGAATTTTCAGTTGTACTAAAACTTTCAGATTCAGTACAACAGTTTTTTGCTGCGTGATTATAATTTAAAGGATTACATCGTACACATTTTTGGAATGTGCATCTGTACTCATCACAGTTGACAAATCAGTCACTGTCTAATGCAGTTTTTACAAATTACAGAGCATTTTTATTAATTTGCTGGTTAAGTGGGGTATTTCAATAGTTAACAGAATTCTGAATTTATTGTAATCACTTCTTTGATTGTGGACATTTCAAGAAATTATTTGCAAAAAAAATGGCATTTTACCGTCGTTCAGGAGGAATTTCATAAAAATCTCTGATGTCTTGCCCTGATGACTGCATGGACCGGTAGAATGCCATCTGACTCTCTTGACTGGCAAAATCAACCTGTCAAGAGAAAAATATATATAAATTAAAGGGAAAACATAAGTGCGATTAATAAAGACAATCATTTTCATTTCATTCATTTTTTACCTTTATTTTATTGCCACCAATCTTCCAGCCTTTGGTCTCCCTTACAGCTGCCTGAGCAAAATCTGTGTTGTTGTACAAGATGAGAGCCATCCCTTTCAATCTATCAAACACAACCTAAAGAAAAACAAAAAAACAGGACAAATCATTATTAGGTTGAGAATTTTCACAAATTAACAGTGATATCAAATTCAGAGGCAGCAAGCAAGAGAAAAAAAATTAACCTTGACTACATGTCCATAGCGGCAGAAATGTCGTGTGAGGTATTGCTCTGTAATGTTGGAGGCCAAACCATCGAGCCAAACGCACGTTGTTGGCATACTTTTCCCAAAACCAAGCTATAAGAAGAAAAAAATATACTCACATGATATATATTAACTGTATTTGATTTTAAAAAAGTATGCAGATCATGACAATGTTAATATTGCTTAGTGTATAAATACTACCTTCAGTCTGTTGCTCCCAAGATACTCTCCATCCATCTTTTTTATGGCTTTGCAAACACTGGCAATATCAGAATACTGCACAAAAGCATACTGAGGAACACCATTTACTTTCTTGATGTCAATGTCCTTGGAGAGAAAAGACAGAACAATTGGGGCCACACTCAAATATAAAATGTATGCATTTATTTGTATAGCACTTTGTACCACAGTAACATACCACAATTTCGCCAAAGCGCTGAAATATGTCAAGGAGTTGTTGATAACTGGTGGTCTTTTCAAGGTTCCCTATAAACAGTGTTCTTGTGGCTTTGGGATGGAACTCATCTATCCGTCCATCCAAGGGCCTGAACTCATTTTCACTCTCCGTTTCTGAGGGAAGGGAGACAATCATCATCATATTATCATGAATACCACCTACACACATACACTGTGCAGACAATTTTATTCAACTACCACTTTACTATACTGCATTATATCATATCCAGTATCACATACCTGGACCATTCCAAGCTGTGACCTCAATGAGCATGCCAAAAAACAGCTTTCCTTTGGAGACTGTAAGGGCTTTCTCTTGATCCTCTTGCTGTCTAAAAAACACTAAACCATATCGATCCTCTGATGCTCCATGGATCTGCACTGATGTCACCTTCCCATGCTTCTTGAATTCATGGAAAAGTCCATCTTTTAAACTTGTGTCTGTAGTGGAAAAATGAATGTTATTGTAATGATCTATCATTAAAAAGAACAGAGGTTTACAAAAAAAAACCTTAACAAAAACTACAGATTTTCTAAGAGGACGCCAGATCTTAATACCTGACAAAAACTGCAACCTATGTACATGCATCCTTTCAAAAGAACTTATGCCTCAGAATCACAACAAAGTCAAATGACTGTGAAAGACCATAATGCATTAATGGTAATGAAGAAATTCTTCGAATTCTGCATGATACATTCATGTGTTTTGCTGCTGCCATCAGTGTTTGCTTTTTTCTCTGGAACAATGTTTGTATAAAGTAATGTTTTGGTCATATTTGGTCTTTTCAAAGCAAGCCACACAATGTTTCCCTGACAATGAAGGCAGACAACATTCTGCACCTGTGGGAGACATTTGAAACAGGAGATGATAATTCCTGGTAGCTCACTGGACAGTTTTCATTACATGGCTATATTTCTAGACAATATAACTGGCTCTTGACATTTTTGGGAGGGAGACAGCTTTAGGGTGAGCAAGAAACAAGCAGCACAAATCCTTGATTATGATGCGAACATTGTGGTATGAGAACCTTTTGGAATTGTTTTGGAATTGGATCCAAAATTAATAACCACCAAGCAAAAAATGTTGGTAACTTTTTAAGACAAACATCTGAGTACCTGTGGTATATGCAGTCTTTGGTCTTGTCCTATTCTCAAACTTAGTC